>AXCM01008095.1:0-12306 GCA_000473375.1 Anopheles culicifacies | reverse complement strand
CAGCGCCGATAATTGAAAGATATCAAGCAAACGCCACAATTGTTAAATGGACCCGTGTACAAAGATACGTCGACACAGAATAAACGTGATGCAAAGTGAGTGACACCACACAAGTGAAGAGTGCATAAATGAGTGCATTTCCAAGTATGTACACAATCGAACGAGCGACAGAGAGAGAGAGAGAAAAGGTGCAATATTCACATGAAACGTGTATGAACAACAAATTGAAATGGATAGAAATGCATTATTGAAACAGCGAACGGTATACATCAATCGCAATCAGGAAAAGCATCCGAGAGCATTATTAATGGTACGATATGCAGTTTACAGTGACGATCGCACGATCGATTTCGGTAGAAGGTTGATGTATATGGTTTGGTTTGGTTTGGTTTTGTTTGGCGAAGACACAACACAGGCACAGAAGAATGGCACATCGAGTTTTGGGGTGTTTGTTTGATATTTGTTGGAGGAAAACCGGCGAATGATGACGATGATGTTGAGGTTTAAGTAGGCGTCACGTGTTCAAGTTTCATGTTCGCCCATGAAAACGTGAACGGAAACGTGAAGTAGGTGTAGAGAGAAGAGAAAAGAACGGGAAAAAAAGAAAGCACATTTTAATTAACTCGATTACTCGGAACGCAAAACACACAGACACAGAAATGGATGTAATGGAGCGTTACAACTGATCCTGTGGAAGGTTTAAACACGCATTGAACAGAGGTAAACATGAACAACAATTGGAACATAAAATTATAAAACGACAAAGAAAGTAACAAAAACAAAAAACAGGTATGTCACATCATGGAATGGAGAGCGATGGCGAACAGAAAATAAACAATACTTTAAAACAGACTAACAGACTAGAAAGGCAGAAACAGTAAACAGAGACAGCAGGAAAAACACAGACATATGACATCATTTTCGAACTTAGACGAGAGAGAGAGAGAGATAGAGAGAAGAGAGCCACAACCGACTCTTAAATCACATCACTATTGCTATGGATGCGGATGGTCATTCGGGCACACTTACAGAACATGGCATGTTCGGGTGGTGGTGGCGTGCGGTTTGACGGCCATTTCCAGCCACCGAGCTTCATACGCTCGAGAAAGTGCTTCAACTCGAGCTCGGGCGTGGCGAACGTTTCGTTCGGGTGTTCATTTAAATATTTACAGTACACCCTGCAGAAGGAAAGAAAAAAGAATGATATTAGCTTCCTGTTTGGTTGATTCGATGAGACAAGATATTTACCAATCTGGATGTATTTTCCAATTGTTGCCACTAAAGAAGCTTGCCACGTTGCTGCCTTTCGCGTGAATACGGTGGATCTCGTCCTCCGTACGTATCTGCAGCCGATTGACGCCGTACGTCTCGGGATACGTAACCACCAACGTGAACGGGGTGTTCTTGATCGGTGTCCAGTAGTACTGGCGTTTGGTACGAGAAACCCGTTTCTAGAATTAAAAACGAAAAATACATTGTACTTCCAAATCTGTGATCGGCGAATTTCCTTTTCCCACGTACCATTTCATCAAAGTGGTACTTCACTCGTATCCACTTGGCTCCAGTAGACTGGTTGATAATCGATTCACGCATCTGAGAAGCACAGAATAAGTCAGTATCTCTATTCGGTTGTCCCTATACTGTGCTGTGGAATACTCACATTAAGCAGCATATTATTAAACTCTCGTGGCCCTTGGTCATCATCGGTCAACTCGACCTCAATCATGTCGACCGTGTTATAGGCTGGCTTGAGAATATCTTGAAACTGAAGGCAGAAAGAAAAATGTTTAATTTCAATTACGAAACATTAAGGACTCATCATCGTTCAATACTGACCACTGGACGGAAGTCAGGATGCGTCAGGATGTAGCCATTGTTGGTAACAATGAAGGCGTATCCATTTACACCAAGCTATTAAAAGAGAGACGCAGAAACGTATCACTGGTGAGGAACAAGAACTGTGTCGGTGCGTTTACTTACCAGGTGAGGTTTAAGGTATTTTTTAATTTCCGCTATTGGCACATCGGCTCCAGCAACACCGAGTATATTGGCCACCCGCGTCTGCATGAATCGAAAACGAACATAAATTTAACTTTGCCCCTAGAACATGGTTTCCAGTTTCTGAAATTCTGTACTAACGATACTACGCACTAAATATTCCTTCTTTGGTTGTTAAAATTATAGCAAACTAAATTACTCTTAGTAGAATATGAATCAGATGAACGCACAATGAAACTGCAACTTCCGAAAATTCTATACCAAAAACTAAAACTAGATGAAACAAGTGCAAAAGGGGGATAGTGGTTCATGTAAAATATTACCAAAACGTTTTAAAAATCTATCAAAAACACGCTACAGATGAGCAAAGATTAAATCAATCCATAACGAAATACTCATGGCCTTAAATGCTGGAACCAAATTAGTAAATGTATACGATAGAATGAGTGTATGATAAAATGGGAGGAACTAAGTGCATAATATTCAACACAACACAAACAAAGTGAACCATTTGAAACGTTGTAAATAAAAAAACTGCTGTTTTGAGTTGCTATAAAACACTCCTCATACTAGTGCTATAAAAACGTAAAATATCTTCAAATTATTATTATTTTTTTTGGTTGGAAATAAGAACGTGATCCACGTTTTAGTAGAAATCGCATTGCTGAAAGAAAACCAAAACAATATACTTAAAACACAACCTCCAATGGCAGTACAATGCTTACCATAAAAGTACTAAGCTATAAAGAATATACGAAAACAGCCCATTTTGTTGACGCCCTGATACAGAGAGGGTTGTGGGAGAATACTGTTCCTCTAAGTAACTGTGTGAAACTTGGGACACACGTTTGCCCGCACACATACAGACAGACACGCACACACACACTCACAAACACAAATAACGGAAACGCAGCACACACGCAGGTATGATGGAAGACAAGATCACTGAAAACTACTGAAACGTTATAAGATTGGAACGAAACTCCTATCTATCGAACTTGCTTGAGCATGAAACGTACCCACTAGGTGGTTACTATGTATATATGTTTAGTACAAGAGTTTTAGAAACATTACTTAATGCGAGTCTATCGCTTGATTGCAGGATTTACTCTATACGCATGGATTTAGTCAATGTAACTCCATCAACCGGTAATAAATCTGTAACTAACTATTTGCTTCGATTTACATGTAGTAGAGCTAAAATGCTATTTGTGTGTAGAAAAGAACGTGAAATACTCTAGCAATTACACTAATGCTAACGCAGCAACGCTCACTGGCCACAGTACGGGACACAGTTAGAAATAGATCAATTACGCACGGGACTTTGTCACGTTACGTTCCTAGTGTTAGAACTGCTTTCAAACAAACGCACTAGGGGTGTAACAACAGGGGATGAACTGCAAATCAACTATACGGTTTTTTTGGTTCTGCCAACTGAGAGCAACTCGCAAACGTATCGATACACAACACGAGCAAGTCTCTAAGGTTGCTCGCACGATACAGTGAACTCTAATGTATGTATGTACGTAACTCCTAACTATGTATGTACCTCTCGAGTGATCGTCACCCAGTACGCTTCGTTCATCAGTATGTCTTCGGTGATGTTCTTAATTTCAGTCGTGCGCAATCCACGGCGGGGTTTTAGGTTTAACATTCAGTAAGCATATTTATGTTGCACGCAACCGGGCAATGCAATAAGTGTGACAGACAAGCGAAGATTCATCGTTGAGGTTGAGAACAAAAGAAATAGAATCATTAAGAAGCTTCTTAAGGGAAATAAAAATAAAACTCAATCGAACGCAAGAGATAAAGCACGAACGTAACGAAGCACGCAGGCAATGCAATTAAAAATCGATAAACTGTAACGAAATGCTTGTAAAATCGTTGTTTAATAAGGTTGAGGAAGATTCTTATTGTAATTGGATGATTGATGTGTGAGAGAAGTGTGATTTAAGAAGTGAAGTTCAAAAACAAAAATCCTTGAGAATTGTGGAATATTGTTTGCTTCATTGATTTCGCATAAAGAAGAACCAGACGTCATGATAATTTACCTTCCCGCTTTATAGATGACATTTATAGTGACCTGCAATGAATCTTCAATAATTGCTTTGCTGTCCTTACTACACTTACCGCATTCTCTCGCCTATCAAACACCGGTACCGAGACGGTTGTCATGAAGTTGTACTTCTGATTGTTTGAGTACGGATCTTGGTTCTAAAACAATAAAGAGACTTCCAGTTAGATGGTTCGATCTGGTCGTGACAACTTAGGCAATACATACCATGCGTTGCTTCATGATCATTCGCCGATGTTGTTCCTCCGGCGAGTAGAACAACACCCGATTCTTCCGATAATCGATGAAGCGTTCTTTCTGCTCGGCACGTTCCTTTATCTCCCACAACCAGTCGGTCATTTTAGGATCCTGCAAACCGAACGATACAATGCACATACAGCTCGTACCTCACGTGAGTTATGGCACTCCCCCATCACTCACCTCCACATCCGCATAAATCTCCGACCAGACGACCGGATGTTCCCGTTTGTTCAGCACCAACGGTCGCGCTATGACCGGTATGTAATTTAACACCTCTTCCCGCACCTCCGCCATCGTGCTCAGATGCACGTAGTAGCCCTGGTTCCGGCAGGCCATCTCCTTGATCTCCTTCACGTCCGCTACCTCGCGCCCGATCAGATAGGTAAAGACGCGCACCGGTATGAACGGTAGCTCCTTCCAGTTAAACTGCTCGAACACCTCGTCGAAGCTGTATGGAACACCATCCGAGACCAACATGATCGCTTGGTTGCACCGGGCCCCGTTACGGGTTTCCCGGAACTGTTCCAGCAGCTCGAACGCCCTCGTGAGGGCGGCTGAAACGTTAGCGATCTCATTGGTGTCTATGTTGTCCATACCGAGCTTCAGCTCGCGAATGTTGCCCATGTTCGCCTGCACGAGCGTGTCGCGAAAGCACGGCACCACTTCCGCCACCTCTTCCGAGAAGGTGAAAATGTTGACGTAGTCGTTCGGTCCGAGCGTGTCGAGGATGTTCGAGACGACGTGTTTGGCGATGTCCTTCCGTTGCCCCGTCATCGAGCCGGAGCTGTCGACGAGGATAAGCATATCCTTCGGGCTGTTGGCCGCCTCGATGTACCACGACCGTAACCGGCAGTCGTACAGATCGACCGGATCCTGTTCCCACTTGGTGGCGGGGAATTGGCGCAGGAAACCGCTCGAGCTGCCAAAGTACTGCCACGTGAGGGTTGGATCACCGATGTAGTTGTTGTAGAAGATGGAATCCAGCGCTTCGGACCATTTGATCGCCTTGATCACTTCGGTCGCACGATCGTACACGTTCGTCGGCACATGTACCGAGCTGACCGTCGTGTTGACGGCCTCGTTGAAGAAGTGACGCTTCTTCGTGAGAACGATCTCCTTGGGTGGTATCGGTGTGGTAATGTCGGCCGGATCCTCATCAATCATCGGGATCGGTGTGGTAATAATTTCGCCCGGTTCGATCATCTGCTTCGCATTGTAGTATTGGAAGCTTTGGTTGACCGGTTCCTCGTCGAACGATATGGCAGTGTTTTCCGCCGTATCCATGATGCGCTACAAAGCAGATAAGAAGAGAATGAGTCAATTTGAAATACGTTTGAAGCTACTAACTCAATGACAAAATTCGTCCTGATAGCTATCGATAATTATCTTGAAGCAGTGACGATGGCTCCAGATGGATAATTAACGTTAACAACTACATCGGATACAATTAACAAGCACCATTTAAACAGAATCAAACATAATGCAATTATTGGGGCTAATTGCCCAGAACTCCATTGCTAGAAGATGTGTTTATTATTAAACTCTCTAGGCATGTTCTCATGCACGCTTTCTTGGTCTAATGTTCAACTGCAACACGATGCAAAGAACTTGTCGATTCTTCTGACTTCCAGTGATCGTAATCTCCCAGAATGTACTTCCAACCCCTGGAAGATATTTGCTCGCGCCATCATCCACCACCTGCTCGGACACATTGTATACACCCTTACGGAACGGACATCTAGGGTACGGTTGGAACGTGCTGTAGTACTTCCCATACGAAGCCTCTCTAGAGGTAAGCCAGCCACAAATATCACTGTGGCCGAGTTGACTCAAAAACATCCGACAGCTGGTCGATTTCTGCAGATCGCCACATTGCTTCACCGACAGCTCCACGGCCCATCCGTTGGGGAAATCTTCACGAAACACAATTTCCCCAGCAATGGTCGAATGTGTACGATTGCGTGAAGAGATACGCATATCGGGAAGAAAGATCGGTAGATTCTCCTGTCCAACGCACTGTCCGATTCGTTTCGGCACTACCCTTCTTGAGACGAGCCCATTTAAAATGGTACCACCGTTAAATACACCCCGTTCGGTTTTAGCTCGAAGGGGCAAAAGTACGATGCACGCAAGGAAGCTGAATGTCCACAGGTTAATCTGCATACTGGTCGGTTAGGTGAATGATCGCTAAGCTCACTGGAAGGTCAATAAAAATCTACCTTTGTGCGAGAAGTGAAGCGTAGTGGCTTTGGGTAATGCGCCTGTTAGTATGCAATTACATGCAATTTTCGATTATTATGATGCTTGTTCTAGAACGGACAGCTCATTTGTCTGATTATGGGTTCATTTTAGTAAATTAAGCAAAAACCCTCCCTGTCTTGTTTGCCAAAAACCTCTCATTAATGGGTGATTACTAGTTTCATCACGTAGATATTGCAATGTTCTACGCTATTGCAGCATCAGCGTTATTGGATTGGGTATCCAGAATGAAAACCTTGGCATTAGCAAATCAAAATCAATAACTTCGCCTTTTTTTAACCACCACAAAAAACACACACATTATTCAATTCTTACCTTCACGGCGCTCACTTTCGCATCCATCATGTACTTGAGATCCTTGGCCATCTCCTCGACAATTTTTTGTCCATTTTTGCTAACTACTTGTGCTTGTTTAAAACTCTGTACGTGGAGGGGAGGAGAAACAGAAAAATTGCCCATTAGTGTCACACACACTCGTGCTTGGACTTGCGGAGACGTTTGCGAAGATAAGGGATGAATTTCGGACCCTCTCCGACCGTTGTCCGTGCGGTGTATTCTCCGACAATGCGAAGCACGTGCGCGTACCTCCGGACAAAACCGATACTACTACACCATTATCCGCCAGTATCGTAAGTGGTAGCTAGACGGACCAAAAATCGATACGCTCGTGAGGTGTCAGATTTTGTTGATTCACCACATTCCGTCCCGCTCTGGCGCACTGCATCATTAACGATTGCTCGTGAAGGGTCTTTGGAGATTGCTGGGGGGTTTTTGTTTTTAGACCAAGTACACCAATTCATCCATTATCTTCGCGCAGAATAATCATTCCTGCACAAACAGCTGATAAGGTTGGAAGGGGAGGGAGAAGGGGAGGAATTGGAAAGAAAATGGATGCGTACCTCTTCTACTTCTTTTCTTCTAGTTATAAAATCCCCCAAATGCCACAGTTCACCGCCGAGTTTGGCCGCCCATGCTTGGACACTGAAAGAGACACAGAAGAAGCATGATGCATGATGTGTTTTTTTGGGATGGGATTACTCCCGTCCATTCTGGAATGCTTTGGGGAGGAGAGCTTCTGGGTTCTACTTACACGTTGTACTTGATTGTTGTCGTTGGCTCATCGGCACTACGTGTAATGGAGATGGCAAAGAACAGTAGAAACGTGAACGCTAGTATGCCACAGCTACTTCTGCCGCCTATGTACAACATCGTCGCCGATCGACCAGATATTTGGATGTTCCGAATAGCCTCGATTCTTGTCGGTTGTCTCCGCTTTGGGTGTCTCGCTTTTGTCTCGGTCGCTGCTGTGGCAAGGATTTTGAAGGCGTTCTTTTCTGTGTACGAGTGCGCGCGTGTGTGTGTGTGCTACAGCGAAGGTAGTGCGCAAAGGGCCCTCGGACAGGACACACACGTCACGGGCATCACTTTCAAGAATGAGTTAGCCAGAATAGAGGACGACACGCACGCACAGTGCCAGCGGGCAAGAAATTTTGAAGTAATTTTCCAGCACACAAACGCGCACACACACACATACACGTGTGTGCTCACTTGGGAGGGTAGGGAAATGCGGGAACTCTGTGGTGGAAATGGTGCTACAACTTTCCCCGCAACGAAACAGCACACACTTTAATAAATGCTCCTAGCTACGTTTTACACAAAGGAATTTCTGCGCTTTCGTACGACACAGAAAGAAAATACACACGCTTTTTCCACTGCACTGGTACCTTTTTTTTCTTCGCTTTCCTTGCGCTCGGTCGCAAGCTTTTGCCTTTCCCACGCCCTCCCCTTTGCTTTTCGCACGCACCAGCACGCAACGAAAGTGTAACGCAAACAGAAAATTCCCGCAACCACGACGGCAAAATCGACCCTATCGCACTAGCACGCACCGTCCGCAAGCGATTCGGCACTGTTTCACCATCGTACGTAGTCACTTTTCAGCGGAAAATTGCACCCATCATCGAGCGAGGAAAAGTCAACCCGTTCAGCAGCAAACTTCAACAATGGCGTCCATCTTTTTTTCTTCAGCACTCCCAAGCACCCGTGTGCGCTCTCTCTCTCTCTCTCTCTCGCTGTCTTTTGTATTTTTGACAGTTGCACCCAGCATAGCAGGTCGTGTGCTGGGAGCAGTTAAAATGAAGTTTCTCGATTCTCGGTCGGTCCTGCGCACTGCTCCTGAGCTGTGAGAACCTTTTCCCTGTTGCGAAGTTGCGGTGGAGGCGCATTGGCCACGTGGCGGTGGAACGGAGGTAAACAATCAACATGTGTGACAGTTGTGGCGGTAAAAAGGCGCGCTCGCGCTCGAAACTAGGAACAAGCAAACATAAACACAACCGTGCACGTGCGTTCTGCCCGACGATGACAACAACTACTGCTACTATACGCTACCGTGCCGTTATTGCTTCTGCGTGGTAAGTGTGGGTTTCCGGGGCTCGTGCGTCCGTCTGTGGTGGCGTTTGTGCCATTTGTTTACATTCCGTGCTGCTCGTAGGACTTGCGCGTTTGAATTCGGGTTAGTAGGGATATCGAAACGGTACGCATCCGGATGCCTGAGAGGGATTTTCTTCCTCCATCAGCAACTGTTCCAATGGGTGGTAAACGGGCGAAACTTGTTGCTCTTCTGCTAAACTGCTCGATTTGAGGATTGACATTTCCTGGCTTTAGATATTCAATTCTTCGTGCTAAAATGCTAAAATCGTTACTGGAAGGGTGAAATGGGGAAAATGAACATACAAACAAACGAACCAATCAAGTAGCCACCGATCTACAATCATTTGCCAAATAAACTCACCATTTTGTCGTCCGCCCATTGCGCAACCTTCCAAAATGCCAGTCGCGGTCCGTTTGGTGGAATTTTCGGCCGCACTGATGCTCTTTCTGTTCCTAGCGAGTGCCGGCTTTTTGTTGTATTGTGCAGAAAAAATCATCATCTCAACGCTGCTGCTTGCCGAGGTAAATCATCAATATCATTGCTGAGTATTACTTTCCAGCTGATAATTACTTTCCACTTTCAGCCACTGTTCGAACTCTTGCTACTGATCGTGATGAGCTTTCAGTACCTGTTTTTGTGGTGTGCGGATAAGCTGTACGACGTTGTGAACTACCTTTCCGGATACGATTTATTTGTGCCGAACATTTTAAAATGAAACCCTGATCCATCCATCGTGTGTGGCACGTCAAATTTATTGTACAATAAAATGTGTTTTTGAAATACTCATTCTGAGGGTAGAATTTCATTCAGCGCTGCGTGTGAGACTCGTTTCACACCTTCCGTTAGCATAGCGGCGAAGGTTTCATTGCGAAAAAACTGTGAAAACATTGCATGGGTTAAGTAGTTTTGTTACATCTGAGGTATGTAACGTACCTACCAGCAAACCAATGATTACAACCGTTGGCCAAAACAGTAGCGACATGATACGGAGGGCCATGTTCATGACGAGGTAGAAAAGGGTTACTCCGCAGGTGAAGAATACAAGCGAGAGTACATCGACCGACTGGAGCCATTCCGAGAGGTTGGATGGGGCGAAAATGTCTGTAACTTGGTTCTGGAAAGAACAATCACGTGGCTATTAGATTCGTTACAGCGGAAGTTGTTGACGAAAACTTACCCAAAGCGTACCGTCCTCCATTTGGAATTTTGATTCCTTCTGCTTGACGATAGCGAATTTCTCTCGATTTCTCGTCTTGCTGTGTGTGAAATGCAACAAAGCCTACTTTACCACGGGATTTGTGAAGGCACACTGCAAAGACAATGCAAAACGATCTAAAAAACGTTCTAAAAAGAATCCATTTGCTATCAAAATTGCATACTTTAAGGCGCTCTAGTTATATGAGTTTTAACAAAATAGTTTTTCTTGAAGAATTTTCTACAGTTTACCAAAAACGTTTGACAACAGTTTGTAAATTTTATTGATTTTTTCAGTGGTGAAATGACAAAGAAGTGTTTATTAAAGGACTCACTTCAACTATTTAAATCGTACCACAATTCATCCTTCGGCATACGCCTCAGTTTCGTTTGTTGGTTGACTTTTTCGGTCTCACATTCAGCTGCATTACGACGCAGAACATTAAACGGTCCTTTACGCGCCCCGTCATTCGTACCTCCCAAAATGTGCTTCCCGAGCCTGGTAAAAATCTGAAAGCATTGTAAGCAGTAATATGATTAACACAAAAATAAAGAAACCCAATTTTAAAACCTTCACTCACTTCACCAATCCATCATCTACCAACGTGGCACCCATCACGTACGTCCCGTTCCAAAATGGACACCTCAGCGGTGGACGGAAGTTTTGTAGATACTCATCGTACATCGTACCGGATGCATGCAGTAGCGCACAACCATCCGTATTGACGATATTGCTCAGAAACGGACGGCAGTTGACCGTAGCCCTTATGTCGTCACATTGCTTCACCGCCACCGACAGCCGATAGCTGGGAACGTTCTCCCGGAAGTGTACCTCACCGCTCACAACGTAGCTGGTACGGTTGTGTGCCGTGATGCGCATATCCGGTACGTACACGGGTAGATTTTTCTTTCCCACACACTGACCGACCCGTGTGACGAAAAGCTTTTTCCGTCCGATCGTTGCTAGTGGGTTGCCCGGCTTCAGTATGGAGAAGATATCCTGGGCTCCGTTTGTTGGAGCGAAAGATAGAGCTACACACAGATATAGTAACACTCGGTACACCAAACCCGTGCTTTTGACCATGACGATGACCGTGATACAAATGAGCCTAATCTTACTGTTGTTAAAGTTCTATAAGCTCTCAATTTAACCAACCTGATTAATTACCTCGATTATCTCTGATCATCGCTCTAACGAGGACAGATTGGACTTAAATACAAAGTACACCAATTATGTGGCTCATTGCCGAAATTATGTTGCCCCGAAGTACAACGGCACTGGTCACGGTGGTAGTGGTTGGGATTCAGCTTAGTCAGCAGTACTTCTACAATGGCATCAAGTCTGGATTGGAGCCCGATCTGAAGCATTCCCTCTTTCTCGATCGCATCGGTCAGTGTCGTTGGCAGAGTGATCTGGCCATCTTTCTCGCCGATATGCGAATCGTGCAACGGAATCACACACATTACGTGATCAGTGGTGTGTTGCGGATTCGGCGTAATATTACAGAAGCAACTACGGCATCGGTATCGATTGAAATTTGTCAGAATACAACCCAATGCAGACCGTTTGTCGATCCTCCAGTTAGTATGGGAGATGTGTGCAAGTTTCTTGACGGACAGCGTAATAGTTCGTTGGGCGAAATATTAAGTCACAGTGTGCCAGCCATAGAGTGTCCCTTTACCAAAGGTCTGTATCGAATCAACGATGCCCTGGTGGATTACAAACTATTCAGGTAACAGCAGGTGTCGCCATAATCGACTATCTTTAATTTTTAATAGGAATTTGTTTCTCTTTTAGATATTTTTCGCCGCATGTTAGCAAACTATGGCGCATAGATTTTGTGGGCGAGAGTGACCGTAAGCGAGTGTTCTGTGTGAGAATCGAGCTATTTGTCTACAGTTGGGAGGATATGCTTCCAAGATATTAGAAGGTGTTGCTTTAGGGAGCTTAATAAACATGTTATGGGATCAATAAAAAATCATTTGAGGCTGCTCGCTCTAGAGTTTCATACCGAGACTCCTTTTTACCAAGATAATCTGAAGTGCTGGCCGCAAACCGGTCATACTACAGCCTGAGGAAACTTCTCCACTCTAAATACCTGTCGCGACGGAC
>AXCM01008094.1:0-13867 GCA_000473375.1 Anopheles culicifacies | reverse complement strand
ATAATGGGAGCGTTTGTTTGAGTGGTTTTGTTTTTATCTTGAGATGTCCGTAATGAGGCAATGTGGTATATTCCGTTAACAAAACAAGCCTTACACCAAACCTTTCTTTTAGTGTCGTTGATTATGAGTATAATTGAATTTGCAAGATGTCTTTATAATTTTTAATGTAAGATTATTGAATCTAAAATTATCATCTTAGGTCTAGATTCTACCGATAAGAAAGCTGAGGAAAGTCGTCAAAGATAGACCGGCATTAGTTAAAATTGAAAATCCTCAAATAAAACATTGGAATAATCGTCCAAGATGAGATTAGGTTTGTTAAAATTTAATGTCTTCATATTAGAGCTCGGAATAGTCGTCTCTGATAAAACTAGCTTAGTTCAAATTTCACATCTTCATATAAGATTTCTGAATATTTTTCTAAGATAAGCCTAGATTAGTTAAAATTAATATCTTCATATAAGAGCCTAGGATAACCTTCTACGATGAGCCAATATTAGTTAAAATTTAACATTTTCAAATAAGAGGTTAGTATAAAAGTCTAAGATAAGCTTAGATTATTTCAGCTTCAGATAAAGCTCAGAATCGTCGTCTTATATAAGCCTAGATTAGTTAAAATTTCACATATTCATACAAAAGCTCAGGAATGTTGACTAAGATAAACTTAGATTAGTTAAAATTTAACATCTTCATGTAAGAGCTCAGAATAGTCGTCTAATATAAGCCTGGATAAGGTCAATTATTACATCTTCGTTCAAGAGCCAGTCTTAATCGTCTAGGACAAGCTCAAATTAGTTAAAATTTAGCATCGTTATACAAAAGATCAAAATAGTCGTCTATAATAAGTCTAGACAAGGTAAATTATAACATTTTCATATAAGAGCTTCGAATAATCGTCTTATATAAGCCTAGATTAGTTAGAATTTCACGTCTTCATATAAGAGTTCAGGAATAATGTCTTAGAAAAGCTTAGATTATTTTCAAATTTCAGCACCTTCATACAAGAGCTCAGAATAGTCGTTTAAGATAAGCATAGATCACTATAAAAGCCTGACATCTTCATATAAGAGATCAAGATAGTAGTGTAAGATAAGTGTAGATTAGGTAAATTATAACATCTTCATACAAGAGCTCAGAATTGTCGTCTAAGATAACCTTAGATTATTTCAAATTTAACAGCATCATACAAGAGCTCAGGAATGTCTAAGATAAGCTTAAATTGGTTAAATTTAAAATCTTCCTATGAGAGCTCAAAATAGTCGTCTAAGGTAAACCTGGATTAGTTTAAATTTGACATCTTCGTAGAAGACCTCAGCAAAGTCGTCTAAGATTAGCCTAGATCAACGCATAACATCTTCGTCGAAGAGCTCAGTACAGTAGTCGAATCAATTCTCAAAAAATCTGAATGGCATAGCTAGAAGAGAATAGATCTCACCTGGTCTTTTACCCTACAGAGACCACCCAAACTAGGAGCTGTTTCGTCTATAGTTTTTACGATACACAAACAGTTGTGCTTTGATTCTAACCACATTGAAGCAACACACTTGCATCTTCTTAAACGATCCCATCAAATCAAACTTCAACACTCCATCTAATTCGACGGCACGATGAGTTTCTTCTCATCCTTGAGGTGAATTGTTCCGTAACCACACTCCACGCTGAAGGTGTTTGCAGCTCAGCCTGCGTCTGTGGCGTGGTATTCCACCGTTTCGCACTTGATTTAAACTAATGACCCTCCAACTCACCCACGTGATTTGCCTCATTGTTGCAAATGAACCCCATCCACATCCGATCGATCCAATCGATCTCAGCTGCTAACCGTACCGGGGCCACGTCTAGCGCACGGCCACGCCAGACCACACGCAAACAACATCAACATTGTTGCGCACGCAGGAGATTGCGTGAATCGCTTTGTGTGTGATCATGCGTCCAAGCTGCGTGTGCGATATTTGAGATCAATCTGTTCGTATTAGGTTTACCAATCCAGCTGCTCACGCTTGTGTGCTGGAGTGAAAATACAATTAACCAAAACTTCAAACTTATCTCTAGCTCAAATCCAGTCGAGAACGTAAGGCGTCAGATAATGGAGGCATAAATCAAACCCGAAATCGTACGCACCGTGGCTTGCTCGCTTTGGAGTGGATGTTGTGTTTTTACTATCCGTCCATATCCAAAGCACCATATCTCGTTTTCCCACCTTGCCCGTGTACATTATCGGACAGCCTTGTCTACGGCGATCCCGCGGGAGAGAACAGGTTTGTGATACGCAATCAGGTACCGAGGCCCCATTCGGGGGTCTCTACCGAGAGGTGATTGAGCCAGATTGAGCCATTTGTTTGGTTGCGTCGTAATCAACGCAATGAGTGCCGTGGGAGGGATGGGATGGTGTCTGTGTACTTTTACTCCCATTCCCCTCTTGAGGCGCGCGAAAATCAATAAATGAAGTCTAAATAGTTCATCATAAATCATGCCTAATCAAAGCAGACAATCTATTTCTTCGTACCACAAATCTTTGTTCCGTTTCATCTCGCAGGTGAGTTCCAGCCACATCTCGAGAGGGAAAATTAAATCGTTCGCCTCGAGGTCACATTCGAGCTCGGAGATCAGATTAGTCGAATGGAAAGGGGGAGAACGCAGCGCGCGAAACCCTGGCCGGCGATAATCAACGGACACTTTCCAAAACTCCAAGAAGCCTGGGGAAAACGCGCGCGCGCACACAACCTGTCGTTGCCGGTGGTCGTTAGCGTTTAGTGGACCATTTCACCTGATTCCACCGCGGTACTACCGATCTTGATCAACTCTCGAACACCCGTGCGGAGGCGCTAAAAAGGAAAAACGACTGCCTTCGGGGGTAGTTTGACCTTATTTCTTGCGCAGTGCACAAGCAAATAGATTGTTTTATTTGTCAACCTGTAGCGTTGTAGGCGGGTAAAAATTAAAGTCAGTTCCTGTTGTGTGTTTTTACGACAATCAGTCACGCCAGTAGGCTCATTTCGGTGCAACAATCTTGTCTGCCTGGTTTGTGGAAGCAAACGAACGATCGAAGGAATAAAGTGCTTTATCTGATCAATAAAAACTTCACACAATTCCCGAGCTAATGATCTAGTGGAAAGGTATTGGTGTTTGCGTGATATCTTCCTTTGTCCATAAATTGTTCCCGTGTATATATTCCTAATCTTAATGAGCATATCACAACAAACGTTCACTTTTCTGTTTGCGAAAATGTATGAAAGTGCGGTGTACGTTGATTTTAATTAATGTCTTACATTGCAGCTATATTTCAGCATTATCCTGAATAGAAAAGACTTGTGGACTTGTTAAACAAATGTCTCTCAGTACTCTAACGTATCGATCAATTTCAATCACGAATCATTTTACCGCTCTGGGCGTGAAAGTTCACACCAGTTCGACTATTCCACGTTTGCCCACGAATCATACAAAAATTTAGACAAAGTATTTCTCGCTCTCGAACACCGTTTAGATCACTTTTAAAACGGGTGCACGGGCTGAAGGATCCCGATAATAAATCTCGCTCGTACGCTTAAGAAAACCTCCTAAGAATATTACCGTTGCGCACAACGAACTCTTGTCGCGTCGCGAACGCAAGGTGTCACACGTGCACGACACCCTAGGGGGTAGTTTTGTTGGTACTGGTTGCGTTATCTTCCACGTGCCTGCAAAGGTTTCCGTTGTTCTGGCCTAGCTTGGGTGCAGTTGTGCTTCCGCTTATGACGACGAAGTGGCATATGGTGTACCGATGTCACTGAACCTGCATATACCCTTAGCCCAAGCACAAGCAACACATTGCATTTCTGTATGCGGTGCATCGGAAGCCTCAATCGTCAGAATTCAGAACAAAACTCAGTGCCTGTAGAATGGAAGATACACAGCAACAACAAAAAGCATACTCATATTCATCTTTGTACGAGACGTACCCACCGAAAAGATACGCTTCGTATCACTCCGCACCCAGCGAACACGCATGCCAAAGCAGAAATAGGAAACAGGTGACGGATTTCGTGCGTTTGCCTCGATGGCAAGGACCTCGCTGTGTAGGCTGCTGGTTACACATAGCGCATACCGGAACTCGAGGATTCGACGGGTGTCATATGGAAGCGGTACAGGCACATGTGCATTACTCGACCATGGTACCTCCGGTGCCGCCTGACTGGCGACCCTTCGTCACAGGACCTGCGCACAGAGCACGCGAACGCAAACAAGGCACGCCGTTCCAGGCGAATGCCTCCAGCTACGGTGGGGTCCTGTCGGGGAAGGTGTAGTAGCCCTTTCACCGAACCCGATGCTTATCAGTGCGGTGTGTGTGAGTGTGTGGAGCTCGATACATTTGTTGCACGGTTAGCTGCACTGGCTGATGAGGGCGCGTGGCGTCGGCTTTTTATTGCTACCCTGTCTATTTTTGGAGTTTGTGAGGAGCAGTGATGCAAAGCAATGTACTTGAGCTGCTGGTGCTGGTGGTTTGCAGCTATGCACGAGTCAAAATAGGGTGTACAAGTATTTTTGCTACTCGGATGTCCGGTGTTGTGTAAAAAGGGTGGTGGTGTTAGTGCTATAAAATTGCTTCCGGAGCTAATTTGATAAGTTAATGCATTTATGATGATGTGTAGCACGAGTTCGTGCACACATTCCTCAAGATATGTTTAATATTCCATTGAATATAAATTGAGTTACTGACTCAAGACACAATAAGAGCTGAGTAAAAATAAAATTTTCGTTTGAAAGAACTTGTCAGACACATCCAGAATTTCTAGACCTTCCTTATGGCATCTAACCTAACCTCGTCTATCACTCCAGAACATTAGAAGTTTACTCCACAATAAGAACGAAACCAAATAATTGATTCACATTCTTAAACTAAGCACCATTCGCTTGGAAATTCTTCAAACTCCCAAGCATTATCATCCCTTGTAACTCCCGCATAACGGTTGTTACTTGCCACTGCCGGTGTTGTCCAGCTACGATAACTCTCGAAAAAAAAACAACCGAAAAGGTATCTCGTTATGCCATCACCGTGGGGCATCCAAACATTCGTTCCATTGCCAGAGATAAATCGCTTCAATTGCTACAAAAGAACTTCAAACTCATGGCACGTCTGGAACTGGAGCTTCCCCGCATCCACGGCGAGTAACGAGCGCAAAACCAAAAAAAAAACGAGAACATTCAAATCATTGCGCCCTCGGAGTCCACCGAATTCTGATCCAAAACGCGCGATCCTCACGTACGCGTTCACGGCGATCGGTGTGGATCTTCCACGGGTTCTTCGTTCGAAACCCGCATCAGCGTGCTCGGAAAACGAAAGGGGTACCGGATAGTGACCTCGGGATGAAATGCTCAGGTGTCTTTGCCGCACTGCCTCCCTTCCATTGAGAGGTTTGAACAACTTGACCAGCATTCAACGTGCACGAACGATCGGACAGGTACATTAAAAACCCCGGATTCTTCTTCCACCTGATGAACCCAGAAGCGAACTACAATAAATTACCAAATGATAGAGTCTTCGCCGTGAGCTTTGCTTGGCCGGTGTGCGTCGGACAAGGGTACAACAGGTACACCTTGTGGGTACGATCCGCATCCGTCAAGCACATGCAGGAGATCCGTATCAAACGCAAACGGTACACAAGGCGCACGTCACCCATGCCGCATACTTCGGGTCATGCACCATAAGGAAGATATCGTCATCGTCTTGCCAGCACGTCCTACGCTGGCCGATCCTAATCAAAGCAATTCGTGAACCATCCAGACCAACACAAGAGCGTGTGTGTGAGTGGGCTTTTTTAATATTTCGGTAACGAGACGGAGCAGGGCAGGTTATCAAATATTATTACAAAAATATTCATCACCCGTCTCGAGGATGCTGTACCAGCCCCGAATGACTAGACTATCGGAAAGGACAGATCTGCTTTTCATTCCATGGCAAACCTCACCAAAGCTCGCACTGCTGATGGCAGACAATTTATTCACCCAACGCCACTCTTCCGGCAACAATGGGATCGTATTCTTTCCCATCAACGATCAACGGCCAGTTCCACACGCAATTGTTGTCCCGCACACTGTTGGGGTTTTGGAATGAATTTAAATTTGAATACACTGGTTACTTTAGTTGTCGGTATGGGTTCTTGCAGCGCAATCGTACGTTCGTGTACAATATAATGCAGCAAAATACCAACCTGCAAAGTGCCGGAGGGTATTGGAATGGGTCTGCAACGCAACAACACCGAACAGGTGTCAAACGTTGGGTGTACGATCCCCGGTTTTTTCCCGTTCGCTCTCGAGGCGGTTGTCGTAATTAATTTGAATATAAATTAATAAGGTGTAATTTTTTCTCCCGCTGATCGAACGCGCAAGATAGCGCACTTGAAATCGTGAAGCAGCCGGAGGGCATGGTTAGGATTTGTGGTTTCTATTGGCAGAATAGCGAATGGATATTACTTTTAGTTGAAGAAAAGAAATACGAGTATAACCTCTGGTGTACAGCAATCCTTCTCCAAGATGAGAGCAGACCTGTGGACTAGTTTGAACAATCGAAGATATCTCGAGAGTTCTATCACGTCTACAAGGATTTTTAGAACTAAACGCAGATAATATATTATATGTTTCGATTACTGCGGATTCCCTGTGGGGTGGTCGATATTCTATTAATTCCTTTCTCTATCTCATCCCCGTTCAGACATTCACGTCCAATCGTCCATGTAAGACGAATAACTAATAAGAGCTGTTTGCAGTACCGATTGCGGGCAATTGATTTGATATTTTCGTCTGCAAATGTACCATTATTAATCACTAGAAGTACCTAGACCGGGAGCTCACCACAGAAACGAGCGGTGCTTTCAATGTCGGCGATCGGTGGGTGAGAAATCGCTAGTAATGTACACCCGGAGAGTCCGATACGATGAACCGATCCCGTGATGGATGATGCCCGATAGAAAGTGCATCTGGTGAGCTTTTAGCAAGGGGACGGTTGCATATGCACGTGCGTGCCTATACACGCGGCCATAGTCGGCGGTTCCAGCTTCCGGAACATCGCTACCGACCGGGCTAATCGGGAACCGGATTGCCACCGACCGCCATTATCCGTACGCTGACCTTGATGAGAATGCTCCACAACCAACCATACGTCGGTGGGTCGGGATTTCGTTCTAGTCGCCTTCCTAAGTCGCACCAGATTAGCGCACCACGCGGTTCTGGAATGTCTGACAGGGTGCGTTCTGCACATTCACCCCGGGGTTCGGAGTTTCCAAGCGATTCCTTCCATTAAGGGGTTTTGTACTCACGCACCGCTTCGCTACCCATTAAGATTGCCGATTATCGACGCGTTTCAGGCTTATCTTCACCTTCGGGGCGAGTCCACGAGACATGTACGTACCGGCGCCCGATACCGATACTTTGTTCCCTTGCCCTGGCTGAGCTCTCCTCCTTCCCGGGTGGAGTTGGATCTGCAGTGGGCAATAAATAAAAGTTTAATCGTTCATTCATTGAACAACTATTAATCACCTGCCGCGAAGAGTTTTTTTTTGCGGGAATAGGACACGGTCGGTAGCACAGCGCCGAACTCATCACACCACCGGTTGCATCGTGCTTTCTTCGGCTGCAACTAAAGTGCACTGATTGCGGCTTCCAATCGTGTCGATTTCTTGCTTTCTGTGTCATGGGCTCTTTTTTACTCAGCCAGAGATAGCATTTGATCCAGAGAAGTCTGTCGAAGAGACGGCAGTCGGAGATATTGCTTGTGGATCATTACTTGCCAAGCCATACACAATCAGACATGGCTACCGATGGCTTTGTTTCCTGAGGAATCCTCATCACCGCCACTTGTCCTCGGACGAGAGCGAAAGCGGCACAAGAGGACTGCACCGTCTGGACACTTGACCGATCCGTAGTAGTTAAAAAAAAGGCCCACCGGAACCTTCAAAGCGTACAGCTTGCGCGAGACGGATGTGCCGGGAATTATCCCCAGCGTGACGTTTCCGCAAAGCGCAACTCGTAAAACCAGACGCCAAACACAACAAAGAAGACATTTTCTTCAAACAACCTGTCTCACTTGAGTACGCTTTCATGTCGTTCCCTTCGCGTCAGCAGACGTATCATCTGCAGAAGGGTGTGTGTGTGCAGTACCGCAAAAAAGTAAGACCTTAAAAGGAAACGCACAAACAAAAAAAAACTACGACGAGATATTGCCAAACAAAGTAATGAAGGTTACGAAATCACTTTACAGTGCCAATGGGAACGATGCACTTGCCGTGGTGCGGTGGGATTACATTGCACGTAAAAAATGAATCCATAAGTCGCGGCCGGGTGCTTTAATAACAGCAGCAGCTGCAACTGATGATGACGTTGATGAGATATTTCTGTAACTAAGATGGAGAAAGGTGAGCCAGAACACCGAAAACAAAAAATTATGTTCCAAAACAAGTGAGCTTTTAAGTTTGCTCAGATGAGTATTAAAGCGTTGAAATATCATTCCTTTGTATAATGACATCTCGGAATACGCTTGATTATTCATAAAAGCAGAGTAAGTGTGTTAGAATGGTGAGTGAATCTCGACGAATGATTTAGCTCTCCGAGCTGACTAGCCACTCACGCACTAAACTTTATCTCACTCATGAGTCAAATAACTCATCGGTGATTTAACTCTCCATGGCGATGCGCTTCTCACTCGGTTTAACTCACTGATTATATTTTAAACTGACTCATGAGTTAAATACTGCATCGGTCATTGATACATCACGATGATTAGATGATTTTTGTAAATCCAATAGTGAAACGAGCAATATAAATGATTTTAGAAAGGTCTAAGTAGTTATATCGCATGCGAGTAGTGTTAGGTCAAGTAGCTCTTTT
Organism: Anopheles culicifacies; assembly: GCA_000473375.1. Taxonomy (NCBI): domain Eukaryota; kingdom Metazoa; phylum Arthropoda; class Insecta; order Diptera; family Culicidae; genus Anopheles; species Anopheles culicifacies. Next base: position 5,011 of record AXCM01008094.1, on the reverse strand, counting down.
CAAAGAGTGGAGCGAACCGCTCACGCTCACCTCAGTGACTGGTGATTGAGAGGTAGCTCCGCACAGTGCGAATTGCGCTCCGAAGAGTGCGATGAACGATGTGCGAAAAGCGCTCAGAAGAGCGCGATACGCGGTGTGCGAATAGCACGAGAAGGAGCCTTTCGAGCTATGTATATCGCTATGAATAATCTGTTAAATTGCAATATATAGCGCTATTTGAAAAGGGGAAACAGGATAGTTATTATAATAAATTTTCTATTTAAAAAAAAAAACAAAAAAACAAAAATGGACTAACGAACACAATGTTAATTTTGAAACTTTATATCTACAAATACAAAGAAGCTGCGTATTGTTTTTTTTGTACTTATAGTTTTTAGACAAGTTTTAATAACTTATGCTATATTAATAACACTTATAGTTATTACATCGTGCTCCTCGTAGCGCTTTTCGCACAGTGCGGAGCTACCTGATAAATTATAAGGAGCGCACTGTGCGTCAGTAAGGTGAGCAGAGCGATTAAGGTAGCTCTTTCGCTCAAGACACAACACCTTATGTGAGTACGGGCGCTCTCAATATGAGTGAGTACTGAGTGAGTTAAAATGTAGCGAGAGAGTATTTTGTCCTCAATAAAAGAGAGAATTAAATCACAAATTAGCTTTTGTTTTAGCTTATAAGTGCCTTCAAACATGGTGAGTGAGTGAGTAGTCGGCAAGGAGAGTTAAATCGCAAGTAAGAATAATTTATTCTTTCATTCATCATTCACTCATTATGACTCATTTTCCACAACACACTTCTTTCTTTATTTGTTTCCAGGTGCAGAAATACCTTTGGCCATTAACTACGAAACAACTCCGTAGCCACTTGTTACCACTGTAAACCAATTTACAGCACAAAGAGCCACTCGCACACTTGCGAAATGTTGCGGAATGTTTGCATCGGGAATGCTTTCCCCAATCTGCACACTTCAACGTACAAGACCTTCAGCGCCGACTCCATCCCATGTCCGTGTTTGTACAACGACTCCTGGCATTGACATCAATTAGCTCCGACCGGGTAAGAGTGTGAGGCGCTTGCGCTTGGTGATTACACTTTCGGGGTTGTAAAAATTGATTTTATCCGCTGCTATCCGCATACGCATAAACCTTCCTTAATGTCAACCCCCATTCCCCATTCCTGCGGGAGATCGATTGGGTGTTGCAACTTGAACCTTTAAACCGCGCTGCCCTTCATCCGATTGCTCAAGTGTAATGATGATAATTGTGATCGTTTTCATCAATAAATCTTTCGTTTTTTTTGCATGCAGGAAAGTCACACACACACAGCCAGATAAACTGATTGGCGTTGTACGGTGTATCCTTGACCATCTCTCACGGAACACCCTCCTGGGTGTGCTTGGGGTGTGCGGGATATTATTTATCATTCACTCAAGCGTGTGCTGTGCGGGTGATGGTGACGATTGGAGATTTTGTGTTGTTTTTTTTTCCATCTGTAGGTGCTGTCTAGTGCGTCCTTACCGGTGTCCCCGACGCAAGGAATTATTATTGCCCACATTAGGGATAAACATTGCCAACCGTTTCGAGGCTGAACGTTTAAGAGTTGAACGGTTCAGGTGAAGGTGAAAGTGTTTTTTCTGGTTGTGTGTGTGTTGCTGTCTTCAATCAACTCTTTAGCGGGCAACCGGTACACAACAACTGACACGATGCGTTGCGTAGCTTTAATGTGTTCACTGGTCAAACCTAATCAGAGCTGCTTCGACGGGCACGCGACAGGCCAATCAAGCTACTGGCCGCATTTAAACGCCACGCCATAACCCACTCTACCCATCCACCCAGCTGCCATCAAAATATTTTACTTCGGACTCAAATTTCAATCGATCTTTCGAGGGTTTCAGTAAACCCACTCGGGCTACGGTCGTTCCAATCAATGCACGGTAAACGCACGCGGCACCAATCTCTGTGATGTTCCCACTCCCGCTCTCGTCACAAAACGCCAAACCCACCGAAAACGGTACCGAAATGCCGAATTACGTGACAGCTGGAGGAGTACCGAGCCGCCATGTCCAGGCGGAAACTGGTGCGCTAAACCGTTGCTTATTTCATGCCAATCATATTAAATGACCCTGCCGCTCTACCAAGCAACCAGAACTCGGGCCCATTTCGGGCTTATCGGGTCGCAGCATCACATCGCCACGATGGCGCAGTTTGAAATCCTTATGAGCGCGCGGATCGGTTTCTACGCTCGCGCATTGCTGACCTGATTCTTCGGCGATTCGGATTTCGGATTGTTTGTTTGTTTGCATGTTGCGCGAAACGGTTAATCGCCTGCGTGCTGTCCGGTAGTTTTGGGATGTTTTCCCCCTCTGTCATCCCCGCTCTTGATTGCTTTAGGTTGAACTGATTCAACCTGACACCGGTAGTCGATAAATCATGTCCAATTTCATCCCGACAGCTTTCTTCCATCGGTTACGCCCTGATCTGCATTGCTTTTGTGATATGCAAATCAGCTCGGTAAGGGTTTGCAAAACAGAAGTGATTTGCAACGTCATTGCGATCTGAGTCGTGTAATATGGAGTATATGTGTGGAGAAAATGTGGCAAAAACCTCAACATTTGCTGGACGTGCTGTACTGGAGTGCTTTGAACGATATTGTTGGACGGAGGAAGAAGTTTTGAAGATAATTTATTTCGTAGGATTTAAAAATTTAAAGCAAAATCTAATATTTATACGACAAAATTGGAGAGTAAAAATCTATTTTGTAAAGCTCTTCACTTTCTTTAAATAAATTACAAACCTTTCGTTTATTTACAAGGTTAAAAATCAAGGTCTTCCGGAATAACCTGGGTAGTTTTTTGAAAAGATTTGCTCCATTTTGTTCATCGAAGTTTAGGGAAAAAGTAAATGTTCAAAAATTCCCAAGAAAAAGTCTTGAGACTGGAAAACTGGAATCACATAAGTTCTTCTTCTTCGATGGCAGTACAACCTCAAGAAGTCTTAACCAGTAATTCCTGGCTTCCATGAATTGGATTTACCCGCAACAGAGTAGTCTGTCCAGAGTATGGTGAAAACGGTCATAGTGGGATTCGAACTCCGATCCTGCCGTATAAGACCAGATCCAATATCTCTACGACCGCTGTGCCGTTTAATCGCATAAGTTAAGGACTAACTTACGCCTTAGCAGGAAAGATTCGTGAGATATTAAGTGTTGACCTCAAGTAAAATGGGCAGTTGATTACGGATAGCCAACAATTTAAAATATAAATTAAAACAAGTTATAATAAGTTAAAATAATTGCCAGAAACTACATAATAATTCTTCTAGTACTCCACTCGGAAGAATTTATTGTTGAAATTGGAGTAGCAGATTTAACAGGAGGTAGAGTAGACATGGAGCAGTTCGGTGGCCGAGGAGACCGAGGCGCCGGTCTTCGAACGGACAGGACCGAGGTTCGAAACCAATTCGGACCGTTCCCCCGTACGCAGGACTGACTTTCCTGTTGTGGGTACATTCAAGTCACGGAAGCCAGAAATGACAGGTCAAGACCTCTCGAGGTTGTAGTAGAGCCAGAGAAGAAGAAGAAAGAAGAGTAGACAATCATTAAGACAAGTCCCAATGACTCAATGTCCTAACGTGTTACTGGGAGCAGTCGCTTGAAACTCTCTTCAACACCTCATAACTTCCGAATCACCATAAAATGACTTGGTATTGCTTGTTGTGGAGGATTAAAGCTCATAAGGGGAATCCAAACCAAGAGGGTTCCATCCTCCAATATCCAATATCTGCACAGAATTAGTGAGAGATTTTGCAGATATCATTGATCTTCGGACTTCCGAAATGCATCTCATGCAGAATTCCCACACAATTTGCTAAAGAGTTCCTTCAAATTCTTGTTAGCACCAACAGAAAAATAGAAAAATATCTAAACTTATTTGTTTACCAATTTTCAGGGGAGAGCTTGTAAATCATTTAAATAATCAAAAATTATTATTTTTACTAAAAAACTTCTCCGATGGTCTAATTTTTTTTTAGAATTAAACCTAAAGAAAGCATAGAAACTCTTTTTCTTCATTATGACAGCTGAAATTCATTTTCAAACGCCTCTCCGACGACGCATTACATCATTTAAAACACCCAGCAACGTGCCTTGTTTATTGCCACTTGTAAACTGGCTTTAACGACGTTGTTCCTTCGTGTTGTTTGGTCTCCAAAAGCGTCGCGATGAAATATGCCCTCGTTAATCTGTGAGTGCATCCAAATAAACCATCCACCCCATAAGGTGGACAACGCTAACGCCGGTGAACAACATCAAACAGTACCGGTCTATCATCGTCCTGGCCACCTTGAAGTCTTGAACGGCCCCAAAACAACAAAAAAAGCACCCATCCCTAATCGGAGGAAAATACAAAAAAGAAAACACTTACACCACTCATTGCTCGCGTTGATTGATAGTTTAAATTAAGTAATTGCCCCGCGACCGATTTGGAAGCGCGGAGAGTGTACCCGCGCGTCGGGAAAATCATGGGCCCAATTTCCACCCTCCAAAAAAAAAAAAACCTTGGTTTCATTACGCCCGGCGGTGGCGGCAGGCGCCCGTGTGACATCTGTCCAAGTGACAAAACATTTGCTCCCTTACGGTGCAGCATTAAAGCGACATAGCGCATTTAGCGCCCGCTTGCAAGACACTTGCGTGTAAGCGCGTCGGTAAAAGCCAAAGGCGCCCTCCACCCTTAAGGTTACAAATCAATTTGATCGCGAACAGGACGGGCGCCGGACGCGGGGCAGCGTCAATGCGGTGGTGTGCGGTACGAGCTTTATTAGCAGCGCGGGAAGCTGTACCGGGGATGGAATGGTCCACCAATCGGACGACCTCTTGCGTGCCCTTTTGCTTAAGATCACCACGAGCAAGCGTGCGCGCGCGCGCACTCGCTTTCGGCCGCAATTAGGGTAATGCTGGAGGGACCCTTCCACTTTGGTGCAGGGACGGTTTGAAATTATGAGATCGAGAAGAACACTCA
>AXCM01008091.1:0-13689 GCA_000473375.1 Anopheles culicifacies | reverse complement strand
GATAGTTGGAATGTTACAGGAGCGCTATCAACTGTGGCACGCTGTGTGCAAATTCAAATGTATAAATTTAGTTCGATCTCTAATGCTCCCGCAATCGGCAATCGGTTTACGATGCGCCAGAAAGAGAACGTTTGGTTGTTCCATCGCTCCATCGCGTGAACGATCGAACAAGAATTTAAACAATTTCCTACAAAATAGCTATTTTACAATGACAGCTGAATGGGGAAGCGGAGCAAATCTGCAGGTAGGCCGAAGGGAGACGACAAGTGCGAATGAACGCGGTACACTTGAGTCACTTGGGAATTGCTTCATTGATTAACGCAAAAGCACGATCGTGTCACTGTGTACGTGCTGTTTGACAGTTGTGTTGTGCAAAAATTGAAAATATAACGTGCATGGGATATCCAAAATAGTTAGAGAGGGAGAGAGAGAAAGAGAGCGAAAGAGAGCACTTCGTAAGTAGGGTATTACAGTGGTTACCCGCGTTACGCGTTCCTTAAATTAAGCCAATTATTTAAACACAATCACGAATTCGTGTCGTTGTTTTAAGTTTAATCTGAATTTTAAACAAACGTTTGTCTACTTTAAAAAACAATCTCCAAAAACTCGTCTCGTAGGTATAAATAGTCGATCAACGTTTCATAAACCATTCGACGTTAGGAGCATTCGTCTACAACGACTTCAGTTGAATAGCTATTAACTAAATAAATTAATCGATAAGCGAACGAAGCAAACGAATCAATGAATACCGCACTTGTAATGTAAACGCATCACCTCACATTTACATGTACCAGTGATCAAGATTCAACAAACATGCCCAGAGCGGTAGTACACATCGTCCAAACGGCGCGCGTTAAAAATATGTTCTCACGGCATATATAACGTCGCGCCACGATTTTCTCGTGTGTGTGACTTATTTTTCGTATTTTTTTTTTATTTTTTTCCCCAAAGGAACACACTCGCGGGCGAAAAATAATGCCAAGGGAGCGGTTCATAATACTCATACACATGCGTACGTCATTGAAGGTGGATTTTCAAGGGAAAACGTGAATGGAGCGTTGGGTGAGGTGGGAGGCGTAGGGAGGACGGGAGCGACTTACTTCTCAACTGATTTTTTGAAGCGTGTGCGTAAGTGGATCGTTGCCTTGCGTACGAATTCATGCAATTAGAACCCGCCCGTGTCTGTGTGTTACAAGTGACAAAAGTGAAGTTCTAGCCGAAATCGAAAGTGGCACAAGACCACAGATATTCCTAAATTCCTTCTCAGCTAATCGTTGTTCTTCTTAACTTTGAACAATTCTCCGATGCCTATTCTTTCCCGTTGGCTTCCAATGCAAACCATCCACACTTATCTAATGGTATCATTATTGCCAAAAACGCAAAACAACTTTGCATGCGTTGTGCTGCAATTTGTGTCGTCGCTAATTTGCTTGGTCCCTTTTTTGGTTCGTATACGCTTGGTGTGTTTGGTTCCAGTTCCACACCCGCGGCGTACGCTCAAACGTTTTGTTCCATCCTTTCCTTTACACGGTTTCGTTCATCTCTTGTAAAGGTACAGACCCAGTTTTATTGCCGGTACTTCTGGTGAATTCGTTCTGGCGTAGGCGCAACGTTTTTGAAGAACCGCTTATGGCTTTCACGAGTGTTTTTTTTTTTTATCAAACTTATTTATAAAAGTTGATTTTTGATTTTATTTTTAATCAAACGTTAGCGTTAAATTATTCCTATTTCGATGGCTCTTATAAGTCATCTCGTTACAGCCAAGATTTAAAGATTTACTTAGAACAACTGGAAAAAAAACCCTAAACATCTCAATTTAATTCAACTTCTTTTCCACGACATCATTGATGGCTGCTTCCAATGTCAACTGGTAGTAAGAATGGGAACAGGGAAAACAATTGAACAACCAAAACCGCACAAAATGGACAACCTAAGGCTGTGGGAAGGTGTTTTGCGTGAATGGAAAGGAAGAAACCAAACATCGAAGGAACAAAAACAAAATGAAACAACTAATGCAGCGACGCGGGCCAACCAGCAAACGAGCCGCAACAATTACGGCACGATCGTGTGATTAAAGCACGCGATCAATGCGTAAGCTACGGCAGCACAAAACAAACAAAACAAAAAAAAAACCGGTTTCGTTCTCATTTTGCTTTGTTTTAACAAATAGGTAAGCGGACAATTTTGTTGTGTCCTTCTCCTTCCTTCTACGTCTGCTTTCTGCCCATTCGAGCCAGTTGGCGAATCATGGCAGAATGAAAAAAACAATCTCTTTAATGGAATTATGGTGCATTAAAGTTGGATTAACTTGATCGTGTGAGCAGCCGTATGTATCTCATCTCACGCGCAGCGACATACGCAGTGCGCAGTGAGACACTCGTGGGCGCTATCGAGTTTGTCGGTGATCGGTTCGCTCTTTGCCGAATTTTCGTTTGGAGATCGTTTCACCGATGGAATGGAATGTGCGCCAACAACAAAAAAAAAAGCAAGCGGACGCACACATATTTAGAGAATTTAGAGAACCACGTCCCGTCGTCGGGAAATCAGTGCTGGCGCCAGTATGTTTCGTTGTGTGTTTTGTTTTTCTTTCTTCCTTGATCGTTCTCAGCGTGTATTTGTATGGCTGCATACGATCCCTTTTCTTCGCTAGCTTACACATTTCACACCACACTGTATCGCTCACATCACGATAGCTGCTGTGGTGAGCTGTGTCCGCAAAGGGTTTCACTCACTGCTCACCAGTGTGTTCTCACTTTCCCTTCTTGCTCACGCCATCGATCGATCACGGTCGCTTCTGGTTTTATGGCCGGGCTTATAGCTGTCCCGTGCTGGTGTGCGTGATACTTTCAACCATATTTCGATTTTCGGATCACGCTTCGAGGGCGCATCCTGGCAACAGTGCGCTGCAGAACACTTCCAACCATGAGGACGTACGAACCCGACGAAGGCTCCCATCAAGCAATGCTCTACGATCAAGCAAGCAACCAAATAAATCAATCCTGCAGCTCAACTCTTCAATCAATCTCAACTTCAACTATCAACAATCAGAATACCTTTTTGTTTTTCTTTCGTCTGCAATCACCGTCGGCAAATGAAAAATGGAAAACGAGTGTACGGGATCGAGCCCACGTTTTTCCTTTGGCGACATATTTTGGAAATGTGTCCCCGACGCTTTGTAGTGATTTAATCAAACGTAAAACAAAACTTGAATCACTTGATGTCTGGACGATCTCAAGGTGTTTGTCGAACTAGGAATAGAGTGGAAAATAGACGTGGGTAAAGCATAATGTGAAGAGAAGCCACAATACCAGACACAGCGCTGTAAAGCAGCCTGATCCTAGGTCTGATTGAGGGACGGGAATTATATTTTACGGTTCAGTTTGAAGGCACTAGCGAGAGCGATAGGTCACTTGTGTGCTTGGGAGTTTGGTTTTTACAAACTCAATCATGTTTAGGAAATGGTTAGGAATGATTAGTTTATGGAAAGTGCTGTGATAGTTGTGTTTTTTATGGTAACTCAAAGTGATAAGTGTTTCTATATTTCTGTAAGGTTGGGCAGCAATCTAATCCTGCATTTTACAAACTCTCGAAATCTTGGAGTTGAACATCTTAGACATGTGGAGGAGCCGCCAATATAAACGCGTTGTTACCTCCCGAGTCCAGAATCCTCCCCGACGAAGAGCAGTATACCTGTGCAACATAATTTCATCGACTTTTTGGACAAAATTCCACAAATGTCTGTAACACACAAATCAAAAGCCAAGAGACAAGAGTTCTTGCATGTCCGCTTGCGACGGCCTTAGGAAAACATTTCAAACTCGAGCAGTACCGTAAAATAGAGGACCATTTTTAAGAGAATTAATGAACTCAGTAATGCTGTGACCGACACGATTTTAAGCTCTGTAACATTTATTGTGCAAGTGGATATCCATTTTGTTTTAGAAAACAAACTGTTTACTAATCTATTTACGCTGAACGGAAACCTTTGCTGGAATGTATTTCCTACCTCGGGCGCCAGCTCTCAAACAGCGCCTCTTGTGTTTTTCTTTCCATCGTGCACCGGAAACATACTAATCTGCAATTGAATTTCCCATTTTTTGTTTCGAAATTCCCCCGTAGGCGTTTACGGTGTTTACAAACATGCGAAATAAATCCGTGCATAAGTGAAAATGAAAACCTCCCCCCGCGGCAGGAGGAAAACAGTTTTAAATGTGTGGGCGCAAAAAGGGAAAAGCAAAACCAGCACGAAGAAAACCAGAAAAACGCGCGGAAGTTGCGGAAGTTTATTTTTGCATGGTGGTGGGTGCTACCCGGTGAACGTTTCGATTGTGTTTGTCGGTTGGATGTGTAATCGAAAGTGAAAAGAAGAAAATATACCAACCCTGGTGCTGGTGGAAAGTGTGGTGAAACGCGAAAGTAGCAAACAAATGTGACAGCTCTGGTGCGTATTGTTGATGCGTGTTTGCTGGTGTTTGTGTCATCATTCAACGACGGGGCTCCAATCAAAGCCAACAGGAATGAAATCAGCTTAATGACTCCGAAATATTTTCACATTTTTCTTGACTTTGGTTTAAGTTTTATAAAAAAAGTTAAGGATTTTCTAAAATATTTTCTAAAATATGTTCTTCAACAAGTATTTTTCAACAAACCAAAATAAAAGTCAGGTATTCTTGAGGGAACATAACTCATTTTTGGGTCCAAAAATGGTCATTAAACAACTTCATCCCAACAGCTTCAACTCGATTGGCAACTGATGTCTATTTCGAGGACTTTATAGCCTATCGACACAAACTTCAACAGCAACAAGAATTAAAAAAACAAACGAACCGGTCACCCAACACTTTTGATTAATGATCATCTTCCAACCGATCAGATCAATCGATCGAGCCGACATGATGTTAGCTTCCCGATACAAATCATAAGTTTACGGCGTGTGTCATAAAACGATCGAAATACATCAGTTTGCGCTGGAAGCACACCGAGCAAGCTTTCAAACCGGCTTTACGCTTGCTACGATGGATTTGCCACGGTTCCGACACTTCCGACAGCTGTAGTTCTGTGTTCCGAGCTTGCTCTATGTTCGTTACGCGATAGAGCGGCGGATCATTAGAAGCTGGGCAATAAAATGGTTGAAATCAATCCATAAAAGCTCTACACGCCAGCTAATTTCATCTGGAATCATCAACTTCCTTAAATCTGTCTCGTGTTGCTGATGATGTGGTGGACAGGGCAGTTGCGAGATTTCACAGCGCAATGCAAATCGACTATTAATTGTATTACTGATGATTTTGTTGACAACGAAAGACGTGATGTTAGTTTCCGATTTAATAGAAAGATTTCTTCACCATCTTCATCTCGTTGAGTTTAGGTTTTAACATGTGTTATCGATTTAAACTAAGTTTGCCTCCAGTACACAAGTGCACGGTGATGATGTAAGGAAATGACAAATAATTTCTTTCATTCGCTCCTTTCGCTCCTTCGGCGTTCGGGACGGGGCGACAATAATTCCATGCTTGAAGTACGACGCAAACTCCAACCACATGTCGACTTTTATGGTCGCACTTGCACTTGCACACTCCTCCGCTTCTACCGACGGTCGCTAGCCGCAGCGAATCGGACTTAATAGATTTTCCTTTCCCTGTGACCCGCGACCCGTGTATCCCACGATGGCTTTACGAGCAGGGCTTCGGTTGAAGATTAACACACTCATCGTTTTATTGCCTTAGCTGAGGGTTTTCTCACCCATTTGCATTGCATGAAGGCAGATTGGACAAGTCAATTGTAGACAAGTTGGGTTCCCATATCGGTGGATAATTTAAAATAATCGATGCGCCGGAGATTGCACTCACTTTACGAGCCGTGCTGGAATGCATTCTCCCGTGATGGAGCGAAGTGCAAGAGTTCGTTGATTTGGTCGAAATGCTCGTCGAGGCAAACGGTGCAAAGTGTCACTCCAGATGTTTTCATTCGACTTGGCAGAGGGAAGATTTGAACTTTTATGCTTTTCGCGTTTGAAATGGCCTTGACCGATTAGTTCCTGGCGGAAGACGCTTGGAAAGGGTGGATTGGTTACAGATAAACGAAGCGTACCAAGTTCTTGCTCACGCGACGTTTAAGGTGAAGATGTTGGAACGTTTTCAAGGTTCTTTTTTTTTTTGGTGATCTTGAGTGCGTTACATACGAGAGGTTTTTTTCGGAGAACGTTTGCACGGAGTCACTGCTGTACTCTTGGGTGGCGTTTGCCATCCGAAGCCAACCAATCCAAACCAAATACACGCTCTTGTACTCGTCGGCAACGTCTTTTATCGGAGGAGAACTATTACCACTGTCTCCAAGGCCATTGCGCTTCTTCAGCCGCTGATCTGTATTTCAGAGTCACCGTAACATCCATGCCTAGTCAGAGAGCGCTTTTTAGAAGATCTTATAGAACACGTAAGGGAAATACTGAAAACCATCATAAAAATACCCCACAACATGATGATTGCCTTTTTACATTACAATAGTCGAACTCCGCTATCACTATTGCCACCGAAAGGCTATTAGTCATAAGTGGACGAAGAGTATTGATAGAGAATCTCGTGTTTCACCTCTAAGATATGTCATATGCCTAATTTATAATCCCACCCGGACCAGTAGCGATGGCTTTAATGCCAAGATGAATCAGAATGTTTAATATCTTCCATCAGTGGGTGCCGCTTGGGGTCAGCTGGAACTGAGATTTATTCGTGCTTCGATAAAACTTGTCATTCAAAGTTGCGGAGCTACAAACCCTCCAGTAATTATGCTGCGCTAAAGAATTAGTAGGAATGTGGAGATTTAGCCCACCTCGTGGAAAACGCCACATCCGTAATGATCTCCCATCGTATATCGTCTAATCAAATGACTCTACTCAATCAATAGCGCTGCCACGAAGCGTTGGCTCGTAGAAGAGTTTATGTAAACAAGGAAAAGACTTCAAAACAGCCTGATAAAGAGATTACCCAGTTAAATGGGAAAACCCAGTGCTGATGTATATTCAGACAATTCTTTAAATAAATAACTTAAACCTTATAATTGATTTCACCTCTACATGAAACCGTCCTGAGACTGAATGGGTGGCAGAAGAATTGGGAACGAGCGTTTGAAGCAGCGAAAAGTGGAGGAACACGAACAAATGGGCAACATGAACGTAAAGGTTTAATCAAGAGGTATCCAATCAATTATTACTTTATGAGAGGGTGCAATTACGTGCTGCATAAATTGCACCACACTGCAATGAATTTTGATACATGCTTATGCACCGAAGGACTGCGAAGGAGAAGCAAAAAAATAACCACAAATAATAAGCAAATTATCATATCGAAGCAGCCAGCCCTTCGACCGGACGGACAGGCATCGGAGGTGCAATAAAATCTGCAAAGGTAAGCTTACTGCACGGACCAGGTGCATATGCATCGGGCGTGCACAAACAACTTGCAGTGCTGCTTGCAAGTATATGCATCCATCTTCCCATGCCTGGGATGTACGGTTCGGGAAGCTTTGGGGCTGCGTTGATAGCAACATAGCGCGAAGACATCCATAAATTCGCGTTATTGATTATATTAAGACTTAGAAAACTACCAAGAAGATATCAAGCCAGAAAACGCTGCTCCGGTGGGTGTGCACCAACGCGTTTGTATTGTGCATGTGCATGATGATTTTATTGGTCCGGGCGGTACGATTGTGGTGTGCTGGTAGCCAGAATCCAGTCGCGCGGCTTGCGAATTCGTTGTGCCCGGTGCATAATGGTGTGCAACCGCACCGGGATGGTTCGGTCCGACCGAGCGGCGACGACAAGGGTGATCAAAACCACGGCATGCACCATCCGACATTCCAACCTGGAATCGGAAACCTGGAAGCCATCAAATTAAGTTAATTTCATTAGGAGCTGCAGCGGAAACTTCATTTATGTCCCTGTTTTGGTGGTTCAAGTTTTGAGAAGAAAAAATAATTACTTCGTCAGTGCTATTCCAGACCAAGACCACCATAGCACAGTTTTTTTTCCTGCGGGAACATCACTCAGATTTTGAGAGCTGATGTGTACTCCGACATCTCATGCATAAATTATATACAGACGCAATAAAATATCATATTTGGAATTCCGCCTGGAAAGCGATAAATGGAGCAATAAATTCAGCACCAAGACCTAACCAAGTGTGCCGCTTCTGGTTCCGTCCTCACGAACCCAAACCGGAACAATTCAAACGAAACCGAAACGAAGCTTGCCATTAAACTTTCATCCCTGCAAAAAGCTCTAGGCACATATTTTGCCATCCTTTTTCTGGAACGGTCAAACCATCACCTCAAGGCCAAAAGCCGACGTCCGCAATTCACCCTTAAGGTGATATAAATCGTTTCGTCGAGGTGGCGGTACGATGGTTTATTGCCTACCGAACGTAAGATCAATCCTTCGGCACAGCTCAACAAAAATTCTACCCGAAACGGACACTGAAATTTATTGCAAAACAAAACTGCAGCTCAAATGATCCCCAAGGACACAACCCGATGTAGCCAGAGCGCCTTCAAAGATGAAAGCAAAAAGTACGAAACCATTTCGCATCGTATTAGGCGTTAGAAGCCATCCCTCGAACTTATTAAAAAAGGGATTAGTTTAACCAATCATAACACCACTTAAAATACTTCAACCTTCAACATGGTTCAGGCATCCGTTTGCGAATTTTCGGGAGACAAAAAACAATAATAAACTTCAGCAAAATCTCGCCTATTACACTGAAATGAGTTTAGTCCGAGCCTTTGAGCAGGAAAATAACGCGGTGTTCCTTTATACTTCGTTAACATGGCTTGCTTTCTTGCTCTGTGTGTCTTGGCCCTGGAGCTTCACTGCTTCCTGTCCAATTTCTTTTATTTGCGCTAAATTTATGCTGGTCCTTCATTACATTAGAGTCATTTGGTGAAACATTTCGCACGGCATTTTTGGAATTGTTTGAAAAGTTATTTCCACCGCTGTGACTTAACTTTATAATGCATTGGAAGACCTCCGGATCACCGGATGTTTGAAAAAAAAAATACAAGAAGAAAAGTGCAACGGGGAAAAAGCAGGGAAGAGTAGGCAAATGACTCTGATGGAGCTCTCTGATATTGTTCTATCATAGAAGGCAGTAGAAACACTCTACACTCTAGAAAGAAGAAGAAGACCTCAAAAGAGTGCCTTAGTTGTCGAAGTGCGTAACAATGATCGTCCGACCTGAGCTACTCAATTAATGCGGCGAACAAATGAAGATGACGATCGAAAGATAAGAAAAAAGGCTTAACCATTTTAAGATTTAGAATGATTGACTACCAACTATTTTCTCAATCCATTGAACACGCAATAAATAAGAATCAGTTGTAAGTTTTAACAATTTTTATTTAAAAATTAAAGGTCTTAATGGTTGTGCCTTCCATGTCTTAGAGTTGTTCTTCAAGGATTTCACAAATTTCCACAATGCATGTATCGACGATGCGGATGTACTGTATGAGCGTTGTTACGTCTGTGCGATATTTGGTGCCCACGGCACGTTCTATCCTGTCCAGCAATCCCAAGGTAATCCGCCAGTAGAACACATCCCGCACCTGATTCAGCAAGTTCTGCGCTTGGGACAGCCGGAGTTTTAATCGTTTGATCAGAAAGCGTCGGCTCGACTTATCCGTCATCGTACGCTGACACAGTACGACAATACGTTCACAGTTTGTTGAACGTTTGATGCTTTTTTTTTTTCTTAGAACAAATGACTCACTTAAGCACACTCGATGCTACTCGCAGGCTGATCCAAGCGCGTCTGGCCCATGAGACTTTGCTGATGGTGCTTTTATAAATTCCCTTTGCTTTGCTGTGACAAAAGATCCGCTGTCCCAGAGCATTCGCGATACACAGCATTTTCCTAAAGCAATGGCTCGCGGTTTATTGCACACCCCAAGCGCAATGTGCATGCCGTTGAGACAGTCTCCAAATCCCAGACATTGATTGTGTGGGGAAAAAACGATGCTTTACCGTCCCCTTTTTTCTTTTGATATGTCCACTTTGGCGGATTTGCATCCGGTATCTCACAAGATGTGAAGATAAACACAGCTTCAGGTTCCCTTTGCAGACTTTGATCAATCATGTACATCATGGATTTCCCGTTTCCGGATTTATTTCAAAGCAAGTGCATTGTCATGGAGATCGCCCACAGTTAGGCAAGAAATTTTATTGCGCTCTTTCCAATGCGTTCTTAAATTATTTCACTTTGCCTTGTGCCACCAAAAACGCTCATGAATTAAGTAACTCTCATTTTGTTTATCAATGAAAGTAAGCAAATTCAGATTGAATTTGGAAGTAATTAGAACTAATAGCCTCAGTAATGGTTACTCATTATTTGCAACAATTCAATTCTCAATTCTCAAAAATATGATCAAACTGAGATATTAGGCTTTCTCTCTCTCTTTCCTTCTCTCTCTCTCTCTCTCTCTCCACGTTCCTGCCAAGATTTCATTAGACAAACTCAGCAAAATCTTTATGACGGAGCCCCAACTCACTATCTCCTGGGAGGTGATCGCTTCTCGTTGTACGATTGCTCGGATCTCCAAAGAGAATGTGCTAAGCGGAAGAGCGGAGGCGTCACGTTTCACGAGGGCTGATGTAATCAAAGCAAACATTACCCAGTATTTTGCCCTTCACGCAGCTTCTAATCAGACTCTTTGAGCGATTGAGCGCGATCTTGATGAACTTCTCTCAAAACTTTGATCATTAATCAAGAATTTTTAATAAATTAAGATTTAACTCCAAATATTGCTTATCTAAAGTAGCTAAGGTCTTAAAGTTGACTGTTTCTTTATGTTTATATTGTTTACATGCTTTTGAGCTCACATCTGGGTGTGCCTCGAGCTCCTATCAGGAGTTCTTTTGCTGTTATCCTCTGCTACAGTTTTTTTTTGTTTTTTGCTCCAGGTATTTTGTTTTTTGCTCCTACATATTTGCTCCTACCTTTTCCTATGGATACCGAAAAACAGCATCATGTGCATCTACCATCTTGGCAAGTTTGGTAAAGAACACACCCAAGAACCAAATTGTGTCTAGCAGCACAACGCCTGCGTTGGGTCGTAAAAATCCGGTCATCCCCCCCGAGGAGAATAACGTACACAAGCAACAGACGAGACGGCACATTTTTGGGTGGCCCTCACTTAAAAATCTACCCTCCACGCCGAATTCCACGAGACCGTTTCAGTGCATCTCAGGGAGGTTTTTTTGCGTTCTTGCTTGCGAGACGTAGAGTGGGAATAATAAGCGTAAATGGAAGAAAACACCTTTCGTCTTGTTTGAGGCTTGTTTTGAAGAAGTTGCTTTAGTTTCCTTCGTATTCGTCATCCTGGTTGCAGGGTACAGTTCATCTACACTTTGTAGTAATTACATACATTTACATACAGTAATGAAACCGGACGTATTTCATTTGCCCAAATAAACAGAAGCCTGTTGGCGATTGTTGGCCGTACCGTCACGGCGATGGAATTCCAATCAATCAATATTGGGTGGTGTCTTTAGTTTAAGATTTCGCCTATTCTAACTTCCAACTGGAGAGATAACCGTGGTGGGTACTCTTCTTGAAACGTTGAAGTTCTTTTCTTATTCCACAAAATCGTAGAGGACGCATCATGCGACAAGTATTGCTGCAAAGCTGGAAAACTGGGAGAAAAAACTATTTCTGAATGCGTATCGTAAACACGGTCTATGTACACACAACATCTGCCAAAACGAGTTTCTTGCACCTGCAACTGGTATGTTACATTTTTGGGTTTTTGTTGTTCGCTGCCTCTAGAAACGGAACGCATCTTCCGACCCTAATGTAAGGCGTGTGTCGTTGGTTATTTTTTTTATCACACCACTTTAACCTCCCTGGTAGCTGGACAACCATCAAGGTGCCTCCAAACCGGTATACAAACCCTCCCAAAATAGTTCCATAGTTTTATGCATGTTTCCATGTCACATGTGGCACTTCATGTGTGGTACTTCCTTGAGATCTCTGTCCAAAAACAAAAACATCATGCGTAAAGCGTTTGTTAACCTCCCGGTTGGTTATCTCCTAGTTGCGAAGTTCTCCTATGACCCATGAAGGTGACAAATATTCTTCTTCTTTTAACTCGAGAGTTGGCGAGAAACGGCTCCCGAGATGTGCGTCGTGTTGGAATCGTCAACTGTGGACGAGGAGGAGGGAGAGGAATGAGGGAGCTTCGTCAAGATTGCAATTTCTGAAAGCTTTTCATACAACACTAGCCTGCTGCAGTACCGGCTGTACTAGACCCCATTACAGTGACCGAGAGGAAAATGGACAGAAAACTCTGATGGGAGTCTTGTTTGTTTTTTCCCTTCTTCCTTTCGTTCTCTTCTTGCTTCTCTTACCTTCCTCTCTACGATGGCTACTGTCCTTAGGCTGTGAGCCTTGTATGTGTCTTGGTCGGTACGTTATTGTACGCAAAGTGTTAGCCCTTATCATGTTGGCCGTCACATAACCAGTTTCGTGAACGTTATGTGAAACGTTCCCTCCAATACTTTTGATTTAGATGTAAAATGATAATTTTCGCACCACCAAGCATGAAGCACCAGAATTCTTTCCAAGATTTTACTTCTGTGTTGAGTTGTGTATTACCAACTATTAATATTCTTCCTTCAACCGAAACATTCCACTGGTTTGTTGATGGATGCACATCTTCAACTACACCGGAATCAGGTATCTCCAACGCTTTGATAGTGGAGCCGTTTTTGATCGCCGGGCAGCGGAAATACTGCCAAATGGATGTTGATCATTAAACGGTTCCAAACACGATCACCAGCACCCAGCCACATCCACTAGGAACGACCGTTAGACGAGCATCCATCATTACGTTCGCATCCCGTAGCTTGGGGGGGAATTTGCAATCGCAATTTGCTGGCCGCACGTGTCTTAACCTGGTTTTATTACCTTGCTGTTTGTGCTGGAGCGATTGCACAAATGCCCCCGGACCATGTGAGGCAAAAACTATCCCTGGGGTGGTTCTGTTGCATTCGCCTCAATTTGGATGATTTGATTTTGCCCGATCAATCGCGATGGGCGAACCAAACGAGTGAGATAATTTTAAAAATAGTTTAATTGTCCCGGATATCCCTTCCACCATATGGTTATGATTTGCAAGACATCGTAGCATCGTAGCCCAGCGGTTTTTCTCGCGTAAAGAGGGCGTAGAGTGTTCTCGATCGAAACACGAATGGAATTCTGGCAGTTTTATGTCACACTTATTCAAGCCGGCCACATAAATAAAACAAAACGGCGCACTCTGGTGAATGTGCAGCGTGTGCAGAACGTTGTGTACATATGGTGCAGTAAAAAGAGTTTCGGGTATGTTGTGTTTAAAGTAGGACAATAATCCTCTTTTGTTTGGTTCATATTTACATTCCACAGTTTAGTGTACGATGCAGGCAGTTCTGTGAACATCGCACATTGCAAACCGAGGAAAAGAAATCTTTGAAGAGTACTCTCCACCTGTATCAATGCTTTGTTCGTACTGTTGCATTTCTATGCTTCCGTTCTCTTAAAATAATAAAATAGAATCAAAAAAATAATATCACACTTGTGTTACAAAGATGATAAAGATGAAAATGTTTTGCCACAATACTGCTTGAGACCATTTTCATGCACAAATGCTCCCCCAAAAGTATCATAA
>AXCM01008090.1:0-12380 GCA_000473375.1 Anopheles culicifacies | reverse complement strand
TGCGAGAAGAACCAAAATCGAAAGGGAATCGGTGTGTCGGGTTATTTTTTTGTATTGCTTTAGATTAATTCACCCCTCGAACAAGAAAAAAAAAACCCTCACCACAAGAATTAACAAGCAACCTTCCTTCTGTTCTTGACAGTGTTGGTATGTGCCATTGATTTGGACTCCCCGGTGAAAAAAAAAGAAACACAAACGAGGAAGAGAACAAACGAAGGAAGAGAAAACACTTCACGTGTGCATTCGCACTATCAAATGTACGGTTTGCGAATCGCTGCCGTCGGTCGGTGAAAAATAAATCGACAAAAAGCCAAAAATTCTCATGCAGATAAAACTGGCAAATATCGCGAAAAACGCCAAAGCGGACGGACGAAACACAAAAATAACGCGTCGATGGTTGGCCGCTGTAGCTGACCCATACCTTAGAAGAAAAGGTCTAACGTAAAGAGCGAGAGAAAGGAGCGAGAGAAAATCTGTATCTTCTTCTTTCCCTTTCTGCTTAAATAAAAGACGAACGATGACGCACACTGCCATGCTGGATCCAGTGGGGGAGAGGAATGAAGCGAAACATTTCGTCTCATTAAAATTCCTCACAACTGAAATTTATCTCCGGACGCGATTCCGAAATCATCCTAAATCGTTTTTCCACGCTTATACACACAAACAAACAGGAACGGATCCGCTTCATGTAATGCACATTGATTCGGGAGGCACTTTCACGTCTGTGTCACCGTGCAACAATTGGCTCAAAATAGTGTCTGACAGGTGTTCAATTTTAATACAAAACATATATAAATTCAGTTTTTAATTAAAAATAAGTATTCGTGAGATTTCAATTACTGTCTAACAAATTTTGAATAAAAATGATATGAGATATATTTTTCATTAAAAGAAAAGCACCTAAACGAATCTAAAAGAGAGGAAAAGAAAACGATCTAGTAAAGGATGTAATTTACTTCCCATTTAAAGCATTCCGCGCTCCGAACGATGTGCATAAAATATGAAAGCCCATACTGTCCCTATGCAGCGGAGAGGGTTGATCGCTGGCCTCACGAAAATCTCGTTGCACGGAAACTGTCGTCGTGGTCGTCGTCGATGAAAACGGAAGAATCCTCCTGCAGACCGGCAACGGCGATGGCAAGCGAGTGGATTATTAGATCTATCAATGTTATTATCCAATATCTTTGCCGTTCTGGGGCCGCGTGATTTCCGCGCTTTCTTTCACCCCCGACCCCCACCGATCGTAAACGATCATTTCCTCGATGATGACCAGCAGGCCTCACCACCTCCGGGGGAGGGTTGCTGGAAGGGGGTAAAAAGCATCCCTCCACATTCTTCAACCCCTAAGCTGTGATAAACAGGAATGGGAGAGTAAATGTTATTACCATTTCATTGTATCGTCCATTATTTATGATTTTATAAATGGAACAAAAAGCAATTGAAAATGGCAGACGGGAGCAGACGGGTGGGGAATATAGCTCCCAAACCCCCAAGCGTGCATCTTGCGAAAAAAAAAACCGGCCCACAATCCACTGCTCCCTGCTGGATGATCGCTTGCTGCCGCGGCACGGAAGACACCCCAGGGCAAGCCTCTGGCAGCAGTGCAAGATCGGCGGCAATATGCACCACGGCGTGGATAAATCATCCGATCGATGCGCAATGCGCACAGCGGAAACGAAATCGATATTTTATAAATGTATGAAATAACCTTCGCCCGTGGAAACCGGACCGTTTGCACTCCCGGGAACGTCAGCTTCACGCACGATTTTCTCCGCAATAGCGCGCAGTGGAATGAAGTGCACACATACGTACCAACAAACAAAACAAAATCAAGCACCGGGCACAGATTTACACTCTCCTGGTTGGAACCGGAAAGACACGAACTATTCGGGTGGAATGGACTTTTTTTTTGGAAAGGTTAGTGTGAAATGTAGTTTTTTCGTTGAGCTCAAACTCAGTGGTGCACAACGAAACCGATTTACAGCACAAAATGCACTTTTGAAAATAAAAAAAAAACAACATATACTGCAACGAGAGACAACTACAGCACGAACTACACATCCCCCACCGAAAAATGAAGGTTATCAGATCGCTTGCGTTATCGATTACACCGATACGAATGCTTCGTTGTTTCTCTGCACCGTGTTAACGGAAAACACACGTGAAAGGACGATCGGCGATTGGCGACGAGTGTAAATGGTATATCGCACTGTGCTTCTGCCAACCGTACCCTTTAAATACCCCTTACTGCACAATACACCGCTCGGACAACGACGAATGCAGACAAATATGTAACAGGAAACTACTGCACCAGGTTGCACGTACCAATCGCGATTCGAAGACGTGATCGATCAGTGCGCTCTTCGTAGCATAATTGTTTGTTACCCGGGACAGCATAGAAAATTCACCCTCCCCGACAGGTCCCTTCCCTTCTAGTTGATAGTAGTAGGTTTTTTTATTTTATTATTACAACTACACCACACACGACACACGGCGCTGCAGGTGAGTTTAGCGTCGCCAGTGTGAGCGCCGTCTGGTCGCGCCACCTGGCGTATGGTGGTAACTGGGGAGCATAATTTTATCACATTGCACGGCGCAATGTTTAATTGCATTTTCTCGCATCGGGTAAGCGGGAAAGGGGTGGATGAGAGGGAGAAGGAGCGCCATCGTGAAGATATATATTTATATGTGTATAAATTAAAGATGAATCTGTACAGTACAACTTGCCGTTTGGTGGATGTGTATGTGCATTCCTTTACCGCTCGCTCGCTGCTGATAGCGGAGGGTTCGTGCTTTTTATCGCGCACAAGTCTACCAACGGGCAGCGCTTCAGTCGGGTCGATATCGCATTACACCACGTGATTGTGATGGCATTCGGGGGGGAGTTTTTTTATGAGGTGAGCAGGTATACGATAATGTGTACCACACGTCGGCGATTGCGTGAAACTCCCGAATGTCGAATGCTTCACATTGCTCGATAAATGGGCCCGAAGGGAATCGTTGATTGAAAAAAAACAACCAGCTTCTATCTTTTACGTGCTTGTTAAAGCAAAGAAAAGCGGGAAAGTTTGCTTTCGATCGGCAATAAATTTCACCCCCTAATCGATACAGCCGTACAGCGGTACGATCGCCTGCGCATTGTCAAATGCAGTATCGGGTGGCGATAATTGAATCTGCACCGGGATTGCACGGGGGTGCACCTAGTGCATCGGTGTGGAAATCTTTCGCAATCTCGCGTATGCTCGCTTGTACGGTGCGCGATTGCGATACCGCGCGCAACCGTTCGCCTTGGTCCGTTTTTAATTGGAACGCTTTTGACGGTTATGATTAAGTTAGCGATTGTCCAAAGTGACAGCTGTCAATCAGCGGGTTTGAGTTTGTTCTTCTAAACATCGGGCAACGCACTGACAAGGGAGCAGCGAGAGAGAGAAATAGTAACTCCCGACGCGCATCTAAACATCAAACGTACCCACGCTGCGCCCCTGGACATCAACATCAGTTTTGGTGGGCGTTGCACTCGGTTGCTGTAATAAAGCGAAAAAAATAACGCGGAACGCAAGGCAATTTAAAGCACTCCTGCCAACGCTAGGAGCGGAGGCTGGGTTCGCACGGATCACCCGCTCCACATGGGAAGCGGGCAATTATAGGGTTTTCAAAATCAATATCTCACACGTCAATCACGTCAACCACGTTGTACGGTTAGCTCACTCGGCCGCGGTTACGTCTCGGGATTCATTTCTTCCCGAAAGGCATGATGCTTATCAACGAAACGAGAGAGAGAAAAAAACCCTAACCATCGGTGGGATTCATTCAAATGTTTGCCACAGTTCCCCCTACGCTTGGGGATGGATTTTTAATTAAATCGAAACACACGTCCCAAAAACCGAACCGGGCCCGAAAAGGTTGGCGAGGCTAGGGAGGGCCCCACCAGGGCAATGCGGTGCAGAAATGCCAGCACACAATGGGGCTGCCGTCCGATCGGTTCTGTCTGATTTGTACTCGTTTGCGCTTTGCGTGTTCCATATTGATACACAATTCTGCCGCACCGAAAACCATTCGAAACGGATGCTGGTTCGCTACTGCAGCTCCGCGCCGATAGAGACACTGTGCAAGCGGTAAGCTTTGAAGAGGTTGCTGATCCCACCGACCCGGTGTAAGGGCTGAGATCTTTTCATCAAAGACAGACGACTACCGGCGAAGACGCCGTGGTCGTCGTCGTCGGCTGATTGACTGACATGCGAACGGGAATGCTCAAGAAGCACAATGCCCCAAAGAACCACTGCACAGGTGCTGCACGCAAGGGACGGTGCTGCAAATCATCGAACACGATGGTTCCAGTAACATAACCACAAAGTGAAAGATACAAAGGGAGACTCAACCGTGTACACAAACACACAACCATTGGGACAGGCCTTGAGTGTGAGAAAGGTCCTGCCATGTTAGCATAAGCAACGCGAAAGTGATCCAACTACCATTCCAAAGCTCCATTTGTGAGGAGTGCATTCAAACACACGTTTCCTCACCCACACCCGCATCCTGCGTCCAAGCCATACAAACACACACCGAACACACTGTTCTCATTCCATCGCCATACCGAGCTCCCTGCGAGTTCGATACATCGAACCGGCGTACTCAATCGCTCAATGTGCTCTTGCGCTCGGCGGAAGGAACTTCTCCGGAGCAGCAAATTTTGGGGGAAACCGAATAAATTAACTCGATTCACTTAATTGGCTTCAATTTAATGCTTGCCAAACCGGTAGGCAACGCAATCTTTAACGCGATCGCGTACCGTGCGTGAACCGGGGCGGGCAAAAGGACGAAAAACGGGCTACGAAATGACAACGGCAAGACGCTTCGAGAAGTCAATGGTTAGCGTTTCCGACCGTCCGATGTCCAACACCGAACATCAATACTAATCAATTTGAAATATTTCCCTCCAGCGGGACATGTACGGTGATCCTTTACGTTTGCTTCCTCTCAGATCGACTCGAGAGCCAGACAGGGAAAAGTGATACCAAAAGATGCACAAAAATCGAACCGAACGCTTCACTTTTACTTCTGGTTGCTGGTGGAATTCTCGAAAAGAAAAATCACATGAAGCTGATTAAGTTCGTCTCTAATGATAGTCATTTTAATTATCCTTTTCTCACCTTTTCCAATATTTTGTGTGGCTCGATCCAAACGTCTAACAGCGCTCAATAGCTTCGCCTTTGTAGCGCATTAGCGCAACCGTGAATAATGATACGTATTATTTTACTGGAGCTGGGTGTAATGCTCAGAAAAATCTAAAAAGATAAAATACCCCTACTTATTTAGTTTTTTTGTTTAATATAAAAACCACGTTGAACAATTCCTCATTCATTCTTTTATTTCGTGATTATTTTAGTGAATTTAGCCATGAATTAGACACTTCAAATTTAATCTTTATTTTTTCGACTTCTTTTGAAACAGACGTCAAATATCATGTTATTAGATGTGATAAACAAGTCTAAATATTTTTAAAACACTGTATAGAGTATGAAAAGTACTAGCAAACGACTTCTCGTTAATAAGAGTTCAAATTTAATTGTTTTGAAAACAGAAATAAAATATTAGAAATCAATAGATTAATAGAAAAATTTAAACGTAAGTCTTTAGTGTGCACTAACCTGAAGCATTAGCATTAGCTGTCAACTCTGTTCTACATTTTTACCAAAATAAGTAAAACAAAATCTCAGCTATTTAGTTCATCATTTACTGTAAGAAATCTCAGCACGAAATAAACAAAACAAAACGCCTTTCGCCTTAATCCCCAATGACCATGAAGATGTTACAATAATATCCCGGTGTACTCCCTTCCCGGGAAGGGCTACACAATCAGCGCCAGAGCGATTTTGTTGCCATCGGTACTGAGCGGACCCAGACACCCGGGAAACTGTACGGAAGGAGCTGCCCTAAAACCGTGTTATTATATTTTATGGCATGTTTTGAACTGACTCGAGCGCTGCTCGGGTTCCTTGTGGAATTGTTTTCGCCAATTCGCCATTCCCAATCGTTGCCCACGCTTGCAACAAGTACACATGCTCGACCGTTGTTTTCGGTTCTCTTACATTCAATTGTGTTTTATCCCATTTCGGCGAGCAGGCGAAGTTGAAAGCACGTGGAAAACAATACATCTGGCGTATCAATACCACAATGATGCGGCGGTACTGTGCAACCGTGCAATCGGCACGGTTTGCAGTTGGAAAGAATTTTTTGTGCTGCATTTTCATTTACGTTTGCTCGTTTGTAGCTTTTGTGTTCTGTGGGCCTTTTTGTTTGGGACTGCCGCCGCATGGTTTAAACCAACACAGACACACACACACATGTCATCGCCGAAACTCGTGAGGGAGAAAAGTTTTAACTACACTTTTCCTGTGACCGCAAGACGATTAACAGGAATTTATTTTCCCATCATACGCCACGGAAAGCTGTCTTGCGCAGAACGTAAGCCCCGAAAAAACGCGGTCAAATGCGACCGTTTCGGGATGGGAGCAGAGGTGCAGTAGAATGACGCAAGGATAATGCAACAACGGGGAAACATCATTCCCGTTCTGCAGAATGGTTTCCCTGCTGACGGCTTTCTTTAACTCTTGGCAACTGGCACCGCTACTAAACTTCGCCCACTGAGCGAACGATCGTGCGCGGTGGCTGCTGCCCTATCAGCAAACAGCTCCACCAGGCGTCGGGGGCAACCGTCACGAAGAACACGTCGTCGGGGCCGACGTGGGCTACCTTTGAACCCGCACGGACAAGCTGCAACTGCACGCGCATCAACGTTCCACACGTCCCAGCCCCCCCGTTGTGGTGGGGAATGTCCCCATCTGCAAAAACCTCCCCCGAAGACCGTTGCGATCCTGCCGAACTCGATAAAGCAGAGTTCTTGGCCGGACAAAGAAAGCACTGCTGCAAGTGTTTTGTGTTCTGGCTGGGTGCGAGGGCCAAACGACGACAGCACGGATCGTGCATATTCATGAGCTAGCACGCGAAGGTGTTTAGAAGTAGCGCCGAAAGGAATTTGCATTTTCGCCGGGTGCGCGCGCATGTTAGCTTCATATCCTTCACATGCTAGATCACTGACACTTTCCACCGTTTCAGGTTTGAACTTTGATGCCACTGCCCTTAAAAGGAACCTGCCCGGTTCGCGCGAAGCAAACCCACCGTTAGCTTCCTGGCGCGTTTGTCGCTGTTGTACCAGTAATCTCGTGGCCTGCTCGTCTATCTGCCTAGTGCCTAGAATTGGTTTGGCAAATTCTGGAAAACCTCTCTTCCTTATAACACATGCACACACATCCATCCGAAAACGAAGCAAATGAAGTGAATGCATCTGGTGCGAAACTGGGCTCGAAGTAAATCAGACAACCAATTATTCTCTTCCGTCTCGGTGGTGGCCGGGTATTCTCACGATCCCGCGTAAGGATCATTAAGTATTCATGATATCACCCAGAGACGCTCCAAGGAGAGGATGTACTGCACTGCACACGCAGACACACAGCTCATCAACCCTTTGTCGTGCCATATGCTGCTGGTTCGAACCAGAAGCAATGGTTTGAAGCAATTTGCCGTCGGCTTCTTCGACATCGCGTGAGCTCAACAAAACAAGTGGCCCCGATGATCTGCTTCCAGCGAGTCCACAGGGTCCGGAACTGTTTCCACTTTCCCGCTCCTCCAGGCGGGCGTATCCTTTGGCCTTGAACGATCGGCAAGAACGTACTGCACCGTTCTTTTGTGCGTGTCTGATCTTTCTGCCTGTCACGAGTGCACGATCCAGCCACGTACACAGCCGAACGATGAAGTTACGGTAATTAATACGTACCAGATCGGGATGAAGATGATGGCTTCGGATGGCTTTACTCACCCTGTTGCTATGCTTCAAACCCCCGTACCTGTGCGTCCAACATACAGAGGCAATACTGAGGCAAAGTTCCTTTCAATCACACACGCGTGCGCGTGTTATTGCTCACGAAGCACACCGCTGCCATTCGAAGTGTTTATGAGTTTGTACTTGCTTGTTTCTTTGAGCTCATTACAACAAACACTGCTGAAGTGTAGGGCAGCGCACATGAAATACTGACCGTTTGCATGCAACCACTCTAGCGAACTGTGGCAAGGGTTCTCCCACAGCATCCCGAACTCTCTAGCGCTCTAGCACCTACCGTTTGCTTTCTTCGGGTGTCGTTCTACACAAACGCAAATGGCTCTTCGCCTTTGTCCACGCAAACAAACGACGCGAAAGTCGTGAATCGCTTGTAATTGCATGGTAAATATGGTTAATTTTGTGCAGAATAAATCCACACGTACACGGATGCTGCTGTTACTGCTCGGTCCGATAGTGGTTTGATACGGTGACTACAACATCACCCTCCCTGCTAGCACAAGGAAGCCACTCAGGGCTGCCACGCAAAAGAGCAATCATTTTTCAAATAAATATCACTCACAGTCCAACGGTTGGAAGCTGGCAGCCACCACAGTCCACAGGCAGCAAGTCCATCAGCGTCCGTCAGCGTCGTCAGGTAGTATGGTATTTCCCGGTCTTAAATGGTGTTTTAATATTTTCACCAGCCCCATCCATCGTTGCTTTTATTTCCTTCATTTTGATGCGATTCGCAAACAGGGTCGGTAACGTACGATCGAAATGGCGCGCACACACACACTGTGCGAAAGGTGCTGGCGCATTATGCTGCGTTTTCCGATGCAGTTAGTGGCAGAGCGCTGCCTCTAGTGGCAATTACCATCGCATACATTATGCGCCCGGATTTTATTCGGTAAGCTACAGGCAAACCGAGGAAATGGCCAGCACTGGCGTACTAAATGTGGCGCTCGGTTTTCCCTCGGAAGAAGGAAACGCACATTGCGGACGGATGTGCATGAAAGCAGGTTAGCGCAAAAGGGTGGAGTACAGTAAATGTAAGTGAAGAAATGAAACAAAGCCCCAACGAAACGCTTTCCATGGCTTCTGGGGTGGTTTTTCTTCTTTTTCGGGGGAGATGCTCACTTCGAAGATCGTGACGAGATCATCATCCGATCTTGCAAACGCACACATCTCCTTCTGCTTTGCCGTGTGGTGTTGTTAGTCACCACTCACTTTTTAGGTTCATTACTGGCACAGGAACAAATTTCTCGGTTAATTATCGTTTAGAAGCGCATTTTATTGATTCCCCCAAACCGAAGCATATGTTGAGCTCGAACTTCCTGCCAGTTGCAGCTCCAACCGAAAGTGATGCAAACCGAAAGGGTTTGTTTCTTGTGCTAGTTTTTTCGATCTTAAAACTGTTGGAGGTACCATGCACAACTAAAACCAAAACCACACGCATTTAGCTACCAATTGCGATATTCCCAGAATCTTGACCAACAAAAAACGGAAACAACGCACACTGTTGTGATCCCGTTGCTGTTTAGCTTCTAATTGAACCATTTCTGGTTGCCAGAATAACTGTTCCGTTCTGGAACGGTTCGGAAAGCTGTGAGGCAAAAGAAAAGCGAAGAGAAAAACACAGTCCACAACAAAATCAAACCTCAGACTTCCCTGTCGGCTGGCACATCGTGTCATATTAACGATTTCACACACGCATTGGGAATTAATCAAATTTCAAGGAATAATGCGAACACATTATACCCGTTCCTATGCACGCTGCAGAGACCTCCGTAGGCAAAACGGACCAAACAACAACAAAAAAATCATCTCCAGACTTCCACCGATTGGCAGGAAGTGGAACTCTCGCCAGTCATTGAAGGGCTGAGTGAAAGAAATCAAATTATACACCAATTTGCTGACTTTCTGTTACCACTACCAGTACTCGTTAGTGTTTCTATTTTTTTTTTTCATCTTCACCCTTTCTAACACGATCGTCACTTCCAGCTCTACTGAAACAGTGGTTCTAAGCTCCGACTTCTTGCACCGTCTGTTCTTTTACTTGGTGAATTTGGGCCCAATTTTTCTTCATTCTCATTCTTCTGCTCCAGCTCTAATTTCACCACCATGACCATCGAACGGGGACGTTGAATTATTCTGGTGAACCCGCCAGAACCAGAACGTCGTCGATTAACGATTCGAAATGCGAACAGCAGAAAAAAGGCTGTCTGATTTGGGATAATAGTATTCTAATCACGAATTTAAATGGTATTATTGGAGGATTAGAGCGCGACCGGTGTACGTGCGAGAAGAACTAGTTTCGGCTGTGTTCGCGTTTCCCAATTTAGCTCCCGTGCGATCGTTCATTCACACGGCAACCGGAGTTTGTGTGGCTATGTGTGCAAAATGTGCTACCAGAACGACAGGCACTGTGAATGCCGCTTAATGGAATGCGTGTATGTGCAGAAACGATTGACCTGTGTTGGAGTCCGCTGGAATTGCCCTTTATCCACAGGAATTGTAGACCTTCACCATGCGTTCGGTCCAAAACCGGAGATCAGCCCTCCATCACGATCAAGTTCCTGAGGAGCCCGTTTAATAAACGACCATCATCAAAAAAACAAACCCCGAATCTGCTGCTCGGCAAAGATTAGTTCTCACCCGGAGATTGTTTTGCTTTAATTAAAAAGATTCTTTGCGAATTCGCTACCTTCGGTGGAGTTTGTTTCAGGGGAGGCTTTCCGCGTGAGGTAGAACTGGGTGCCAGCCGATGCTGTCAAGTGTCCGATTTTTGGCGATCGCGATAATTTACATAAATCAATAAGGTGCCTACGAGCAGAAGATAAACGACGGCAACTGGGATGACCACACAAAAAAAAACCAACGGATGAAGCTGAAGAGAGAAAAGGAAACACTATCATGCAAAAGTAACAACCCAAGACTGTTCAGATTGAGGCAACGTACTCCGGGGCTCACAGATTCACAGAGATTGAAATCTCGCCCCGTACCACGGGAAACGTCCGATCGGCTTTCTTCGGGCAAGCGCGATAACGGACGGCGATAATGATGGATAAAAAGCGCGCTGCTGTGGTTCAAATTCCTTTGGCGACGGTTCTGGGTTCTTTGTTTTATGGTCCACCAAGCGGTCCTATCTCATCCCGACCTGGGCCGTTGCGGGTGATCTGTTTTTTTTTCTCCTGTCCGTCTTCCATCTTTGTGTGCTTTCAACAATACACATTTAATTAAGATGCATTCTCCACCCAGCCCAACAAAAGCAGCAACCAAAACTGACCCATTTGTCAACCCCGTTCGGCTGTGCGTTTCGGGGCTGGACCACCAGAAATCACCACATTTCGAGCGAGGGCCGATCCGAAGCGAGTTGGGAAGAGAAACCGTTCGGGAAGGCTAAAATTATGTATACGCTTTATGTGACTCCTTTCAGTTTTTGGTTAAAACGTATTCTAAAGTTCTGTTCCTCGGCCTCCGGTATGTACCGAAGATTTGTTCTGGTTTATGTTTCCCGGGATAGAATTCACCCGAAGCAGAGGGAAAAAAACCGAATGGTGCCTCATTGGATAAGCCGAATGGAGCCTCATTGGATTGGACAAACGTAACGAAACAGAACTTTATTTTTAGCACTTTGCAAAATAAAAAAAAAAACAAGACGCTACATAAAAACAAACCCCCCCATCAGAGCATAAAGCATGGAAAGTGCTCGTGAAAACCACCCAAAAACCATTCTAGCCATTCTCACATTACCGGGTCGATGCCGGGATTAGGCGCAAGAGCGATCCGGTTCATATTCCCTCGGTGACACAGTCGGGTCAATGATGGCGTGCATAATTCTTCCTTCTTCCGCTTCGCCGTCTTCACAGTGCATGAGTGCTGTTTTTTGTTTAATTTATTACCCGTAACTCGTATTGGGTGTCTGCTTTTCCCGCCCGACTGGCAGCGATCACCCTTTTGCAACACAATCGCACAATGTACGGGCACAATCAGCACCAAACATCGATGCAGAGATTCCGTGTGATCGGTGCGCTTCAAACGGCGCACATTAAGCAACAACGAAGAGAAAAAAAAAGTGTCCGCCGACGCCAAATTGATTTGCATTGACATTTACCACAAACAAAAGATATTGCGTGGTATCGGCGTCACCGCTGATGGATGTTGTTGACATTCGACTGTATTTGTAGTATTTCATTTTTGTGCTGTGATTTTTATTTCCCTTGGCTAGGATAGTGCGTCCGGTCGCATGGCTTTTGCATTTGGCTTCATCGATTCCCACCCACCCCCCAGAAGGGTGTGGGTGTCATACTTACCCTACCTACCGCCTTTAGCAGCCCTTTTGGGGCTGCCTCACACCGTGCTCGCACTATCGGGGAGGTGGATCGAAATCCAACAATGGTGACCGATTGTGTCGCACAGTTTGTTTTATATTTTCAATCCACAGCATTCGTTACGAAATGTAACTATTTTCCCACCGCAACGATTGTGCTCCCCATCATGCTAG
>AXCM01008089.1:0-13651 GCA_000473375.1 Anopheles culicifacies | reverse complement strand
TGGAAGGGATTATGTGGATTGCGTTTTTCATTTCTTTCACCGCTTCAAACGACGGTAGCACGATGCGCTTGTCCGTGTTCGAAAAACCGGCGAATCAAAGCATCAAAAGACTTCAACGCTTGATAAGAGATGAACCCGAGAAAGCATTTTATTTTTTAATGTTATAATATCATGATTTGCATTATGTATTTGAATTATGTTTAGAATTATTGGGAAATTTTCGTTCAATAATACAAAAAAATATTTAAATTTCAACATATGAAGTCATTTTACTAATAACAACATTTAATTTATTTATTTTCAATTCATTGTGAAAGGACAAGCCTCGTTGCTCGATATATTATTTATTATTAAATGAAATATTTTATACGTAAAAGCTGTATGAACGCCTTCCCATCCTAGAACCCATTTAAGAACGCTAATCGCATACATCAAAGTAAAACAACATTCAGCACGTCTGCTTTCGACATGCTCTCCGGAGGAAGTGAAGCGTCGTATACGATCGTTGCTTCAACCAACCTCACGATCATCGGGCGTATTCACCCGAACCATGGCCCTACTCGGCATGAACACGTTAAGCTGAGTTCCACCTTAAAGAAAGAGACCACCGCATGCACCGAACGTCCAGGAAAACCTCTCACAATGTGTCGCCGGGTGAGACGCCGTATCGTGCGGTGGAAAAAAGAAAAGCAATTTAAAATGATTTAATTTATCCAGCCATTACGCAACCTGATAACGACATAACGCCTGTCTGTGCGGTTTGTAGCTCCACTTTGGGACAATTATTGTTAGCTGTGGTCGATGTTCTGACCGGTTAATGTATTCATTTGCATTTTTTTTTTACTAAAATTGCTACAATACATGTATAATGTGTAAAATAAGCTTTTTTCGTTATTTGTACTACGGATTCAAATCTCTTTGGGTTCTTCACTTTCGGTCATCACCATATGGAAACTATTGCTCTCTCTTCTAACGCACCCCAGAAGCTACTCATCACAATAAAAACCGTGACACGATCATTAAATTTTATTACCGCCACTTGTATGTATGCGCACCCTTTTACCATCACACCAGACGAGAATCTCAATTGTTCGGGAACGAAATGAAATAAATCGGTAAGTAGCAACTTATTTCGATGTAATACATGCGGTTACCGGCATTGTGCGTTGATTGCTTCCCTTACGCCTGCGTACATCCCGCGCTTGCAGAAGGTAATGTACCACAAACCGCAGCCGAACATCTTATTGACGCAAAGGTAATCCACTTGATGGATGGGATCAGGGAGAACATTGGTCCATTTTTGAGCAGCATCAATACAAAACAGCTCATCAACGGTACACCAAAACGGAAGGGAATTGCTATCGAACATAGTGAAAATCACTACCTAGTTATGTAATGAAAAATGAGCTTTATTCTATTGTTCTGCTGTTATGAGTCTATTTTTGTGCTTAAAATGAAGCATTTAAATTAAATAAGTGTGAGTTCTGTAGTTTTATATCTCAGTCAAAAAGAAAAATCAAAGAAAGTTATATGTTTCTTCTGTAATTTTAAACCAAGTACTCCTATGTCCATTACCACCTTTACCGAAACAACACTTTGGGTCAATAATTTCCCTTCCCAACAGCTCGTTTACAGCAAAACTGAACGCATCATCGTATTTGGTCCACTTTTAAGGTACCGGTCCCTAATTATGTCATCATAGCTGGCGTACACGCAACACCACATTCTAACTTCGGCCATTACCCACCCGGTTAGATTATTTCACCCAAGGACCGGCACCCGGCATTAACGGGAACCGCTCACGAGGAAGAAAAATTACGCTTCAACGTGCAACGCGCAAAGACATGCACCGCAGCATGTATATGTGGCCCACTAAGAGTGAAAAACCGGAAATTCAAAAGCGAGGAAAAATCGGTCCACCCAATCCTCGGACCAATAGCACCTGGGCAGGCAAATTTATTTCATACACAATCTCTCTTCTTTTCCTCTAGCACACCGGTACGCTGGGAGGGAAAAAAAAGTTGCTCCCCAAGTACTATCAACCTGAATCCGGGAAACTGGTTCCGGAACAGCATTTTTCACAGCATCCAAGTAGCAGGCATCGAATTCTTGTCCCATCTGCCCAGTGGACGTCTGCTTTACATTCGTAGGGTGGAAGATAGATGCAAAAATCGGATTCAGTTTGTTACACGAAACCGTTATCCTTGTTTAGGTTGGTACCAGCATTAGTTAGCTGGAAGGTGGAATGGTTTCCATCCTTACTGGCTGTGCATTCAGATGTTTCCAGAGAGGTGTTGGAACTGACCTGAATATGAACGAAAATTAATGATTCTAATAATATGTCGTTCCATGTTTACATGCACCAGGCGACGTGTGACCACATTTTATGAGAAGCTATTAAACCTATAAACTGTTTCCATGAAGCTTTTGTCCCTTAAAGAAAGCTGCGCATTAAATATTGCCATATAAAATCAATTTATTTGCTGCTATGCTTGCTTTGCTGCTAACAAATTGCTATTATTATTCATTTTTTATAAAAATTTATAAATTTTATCATTTTTTAAAGCTAATTTACATTGATTGTGTTTTTTATTGCCCAAAGAAATCTTGTATGCTGAAGCACAGCTAACAAGCACAAATATACGTACGAAAGACTTCATGCAATAGCATAGGAAGCACAAGCGACGAACCCCAAGAGTGATTTTTATTAATTCTTTTATATATTTATTTTTATTTTAAAAATCGTATGTTTCATGTTATTTGTAATATTTTACTATTTTTTTACATTTTATTTTACAATTTCTTCCATGCTTTCTCACACCCAAATTGGAAATTCATTTAAAATAGTAACGTAGCTATTTTAAATAAATTCCCAATTTAACAAATAACAGTATTGCATCACGTTTCAGTGAATAAAATAACGAAATTGTCCCTCATATCGTTTGACTTGACGGTCGATTAGTTAACCGATTCAACTGAACTATTTCAACGATAGGAAACTACAGAAACAATAATCTATTCAACCCATAGCAAACAAGCAATCAGCTCAAAGCAATCAATATTTAACGCCTCATCACGTGTGGTAACTCGTCAGGTGATAAAACTCCTCAACCGATCGTCCACGGTTGATCGGTTAGCGTGTTTGTTTTCTTTTATATCAACTTTAACGGCCCTCTCGCACGCTTCATCACTCACCGATACGATAGCGATAAACAAACAGAGCGAACCATTAAGTGACACCTGCTTGCCTGTTTCACTGTTTGTCACTCACAGATCATTGTCCTACTCTCGGTTTTTATTGCGTGCAGGCTGCGTTTGGCCAAACAAGTGCACACCGCGCATGTAACGATTTGCACTGAAGTAACCCTTACCCATAAACTGGCTTCTACCTATTTCGAAAGAAATGCAAAAAAGGCATCCCCGATACGGTTTTGTCCCACGACGGTGACTTTATGTGGAAATGAACCTGCCCGTTGAAAGCTTCTTCCCCCCCTCTCAACCC
Source organism: Anopheles culicifacies (assembly GCA_000473375.1). Taxonomy (NCBI): domain Eukaryota; kingdom Metazoa; phylum Arthropoda; class Insecta; order Diptera; family Culicidae; genus Anopheles; species Anopheles culicifacies. Next base: position 10,149 of record AXCM01008089.1, on the reverse strand, counting down.
ACTCCCCCGGGTGGCAAAGGGGTGGCAAAGAAAATGCCCTACGCCCCATAATGTACACGCATAGGGCGGCCAGCGTACACGCAACCGGTTGCGCAGTTACGGTACAAAACGTCGCTGCTATCTGCCGAGACAAAATCCGTTCCCGGGGGCGTCGGATGGACAATTGAAGAAATTGAAAACTTCATAAATATTTCATTAGAGCCACGGTACCTATTTCTACTACTGGCCATCCCGGTACCGCATGGTTTTGTACGAAACAAAACACTCCAACGGAGAAGCTACAGAACAGCAACGACAAAAAAAAGGTAAAATAAAGATGATTCAACCGATCCCGCAAGCGTGGAGCGCATGAAGATTCGTCGTAATTCATTCCGTGTGCAATCAGGGTAATTTATTGCGTCCCCTGGGAAAACGCAAACGGTCCGCCGATCGGAGCATACAAAATCCATGCGTAATGCCGATTGCAGCAAATGGACGCGCATGTCCTACGTCGGTTTATTTATGTGGCTTTTTGGAATTTTCCCTTCACGGCCAAACAAAATGCCAATCAATGTTTAGCTGCGCGTCATAGCCCATAAGAAATGGACGCTTACGATCGTTCTCATAGGGCTTTTTTCTAAGTGGAAATTCTTCCTGCACGCATCGATGGAAGCTGCGAAGAAATTCCCAGCTGTTGCGTACAATATGACGATTAAATAGCACAATTTGTCCATTTGGGTATGTGTGGCTTCTGGTTCCCAATCTGTTTGAAATGTGGTATTTAATGAATTCGGGGAGTTATTGTTTTCAAACTGGTTGAGATAATATTGAGGCCACTATGTCCATGTGTTAATTCACGCTTTATGTTGTGGTAGGGGTTACAACAAAAATTAACGATGTTTTGTTTATATTTGTATCGCTTGTAAAACATCATTAATTGTGTTGAAGCGAAAAGATTACTTAAATTTAAATAAGTATGATTCCATTTTATTTGTCTTTGTATTAAATATCCTCCAATACTGGACATTGAACTTCAAACATTCAAGGTTTAAATTAAGAGCACATAATATCATTTCGCACTTTTCCTACCAACTCCTATAACCCGAACCACTCATTCATAGTTATAATTAACGGTTCAACCATAAGCGATGCGGATCTCCGGGTGCATCCGGGTGCAGGGCAGCAAACACGATGCTTCAACAAAAAAAAAAAAACATCGAACCGTACCACACTTGCTGTCCAAGACCCGCATGCATGCATGCAAATAAACGAGGACGACCACTCAAAACGCCACTAAAACGAAAACTGGCTTTCCAACCGCTTAGCAGGCTTAAGGTCGACTAAAGGAGGATTTGGGCCCCCATCCCCAAGCGAAACGTCTCGAACACTCACCGAACCCCATCCAGATTGTTCTCCGCTGCACCAGAGCAATCCGCGTACCTATATCTCATCTGGTTTTCCCTTATGAAACAAAAAAAACAATCTCTCCAACAGCGTGTAAAATGCTTGTTTGCGAGGGCCACAGCATCACCCGGTTCGACCCTGCTCGACTAGATTTTCCACTTTGGCCTTGTCCGGCGTATGTACACCCCGACGCTATTAAACACACATTACGGTGCGTTTATGCTGTCCAGCTGACGAAGAGCGGCGGCATCTTCACGCGGCCGCCCGCGGATCTCTATATTGATCATAATTTATTTGTTAACAGCACATTGGCGTAGTTTGGCGAGTTTTAGGTACTACCTTTCGGAACGGAACGGTCAAATACTTGTTTGCGAGTATGGGCAACGCTTCTTTCCGACGGCGGAAAATGGCCGACTAACGGTGCACGGTGCGGCTTTAGAAGATGATGTTAGATTGTATGATTAGATATCACCGGCATGGTATGGGGCATTCGATTGGATAAGTGAAGAAGATCGTTCTTCTAGTTATGATGGGATATGGAATGCATCAAACAAGTTTTCAAACGCAAAATTATTATTACAATTGATTTATTGTTTCCAGAAGAGTCTAAGTAAATTTAATTGATTGATTATCTTGTTGAACGTGCTAAATAAAATATGTGTAAACATTGGATAGTAATTATTGGGAATACTGTGTTCCGGTCACTGAAAAATCCCTCTTCCTTTCTATGAATTTGAAAAAATGATTCTGAATCTATATTGTTGGAGAGTTGGTTCTTTCTATTCAAGCTAGTCGTACTAGTGTTATTAAATCCAGGGTTAGTAACACAAAATCTTAACTCAGAAGCTTAAAGAACAAAAATTCAGAAATATAATAATAATTTCCGCGTTCATGAAATTATGCAGATAGATATACGGCCTGGCCGTAAATTACGAAATAAAAAAAAAAAGAAATTTTGCAGATTGATGATTCTTTAAGGTAGCATGAATCCTTTAGTACTCATTCATTCCTGAAGAATCTTGAATCATTGTAGAGTAGAGTCATAATTTGGATTGTATCATCAAAGAAGATTCCTCTAGGAAGCTCCACACGAATGATTCTTTTCAAAAGAATCATTAAGGACAGCACACCGTCCTTAAACTCTCTCATCATTTCACTCATGAAAATGTGATTTAACTTATGTGTTAATGTGATTTACTTTTTTTAGTTCAAATTGTTAATTATTAGCAAATGTACGGTTTAGTCATCAATTCATCACATTGTTTTAACATTGGAAAGCAACTCTCATAAGACTCAATTTAAAAGGACGCTGGATGTCACTATAGATCTATGTCACTCACTCACTCAGTTTCAATTCACCTTAGTGAGTTATTATTTGCAATTCTTTCTCCAATGAAAGTAGCGGAAGTCTCTAGTCTAGTAGCAAAATTTAAACCAGATCTTTCTCCCACACTTATGACAGATTATCCTGTGAAGGAGAAATAATGGCATACAAGATGATTCGCGTAAGATGTTCCATTGCCTTGAATTAATTTCCCGTTTTTTCACAAATCGACACACAGCCAACACCTCATTAACCCTCTGTTCCATCACAAACGAACAAAATTGTGTCGATTAACCTTAGCGAAATAGTAGCGCTATGAAGGAGTATGAAGGAAGCAGCTTCCCATTCCAAATTCGCGAAACGGCCACCGGGTCATAGCAAATGGTACACCATCGCCGCGGAAGAAATCAACAGCACGCGGCCATAACGTTCACCGGAATTCGCTCCAAGATGGTCCCGTTTTGAATGGCACGGGACACATGCCAGGCGGGCATTAGGTGCATGTGTACGTTCGGCAACATATTTGTGTTCGAGGTTCGAGCTCACATCCGGCATTTCCTGCCGGTGATGAGGTTTTTTGTTTTTGTTTCCCGATTTCGGACTCCATCAGGGTGGTATATTTAACACTGCCCGGTTGATTGATGTTCCCGTTCAAAGCAATTGTTTTTCGGCCGGTACACTTTAATGAACTATTTTCCCCTGGTGGTGCCTTCTTTGCGGCATTGCTTTTTGCGCTACACGATCCAGCATGCCTAAAAGTTGTGGATTTATCAGAATTGTGGGCAATATGATATGGTTTTTTCTTCCTTTTTATAACCCTTTTTTTTCTTTAGAGATTGTTCACCATCTGCACCATGGAAAGGTAAGAAGATAATTAAATAACATTAATTTTAATGGGCACTTAATTCCCTCAGTTCTCAAGGTTACTTTTAAATGATCCATTTTCAATCATATTTGTCTCTTGCTTTGACATGTTACAATTAAATTAGAAACAATATGCAAAATTCTTTCAAAAACAGACAATAAAAGGGAAATTCTGTATGCTAAGTGTTAAATAGAATAGCGAACGATCCTTTAATTTGATTAAACACAATACGAAAGCTTAAAAGGATTTGTTAAAGTGTACTTCATGTTTGACAAGTCATGGGTTTTAAAAACGCAATCAGTAGAATTTATTTATTCAAATTGCTTAAATACTCCTACAATCATCTATCGACCTTCAACTGGGTTTAATTTTTGCCCAGAGGACCATGAACCTGCCACTTTATCGAATGCTGAATGTAAAACTAATCACAAAACCTCCATTCGAAGCAATTGTGCACGCTATTCGGCAAAAGCATAGCACACAAGGGATTATCCAGCTGGATGTTGATGGCGATCATCGATAAAAGTTTGTTGACCATCGTTTTACAATCCTGTTCTATTTCGAGCATTTTTGTTGCATACGATATTGGACATAAATCATTTACAGAGCGAGTTCAGGGTTGGAATAAGTTGCGTTGCGAGTTTTAAATGCAAATCAACACCCAGCACAATGGCAAATGGTGGCCACACACCACGATACGGTGCAGCATCATCAAACCTGTGACGGTTTAAGAACTCTTTTTGGATACATTACATACCGCGAACTGATGACCTTCGCACCTGACTGCCCCGAAACACGGTTCAACTGAACCGCACCGGTTCTGGCACATAAAAATTAACACCATGAAACAGAGTGGCCCACCGTGAAGGTGTCACCCGAACAGCGCACATTGATAGGGATCAATGTGGGAAAACCGAACCATGTGTCAGGCATTCAAATTGTGGTTTAGAATATGGTGACCATTCTTGCAGATACCGCCAGCCAGCGGTGCCACGGTGGATGGTCTGCCGAACATCCGGACGATGCAGTTGATGACCGTCAGCTTGGGTCTGATTTCAATACATCGTTTGTATATTTTAAAGCACTTTATTTGATCTTGCTCCACATTCCATCGCACCGGGGGTGTACTCGAAATGGCCTACGTTTGGAGGACTTTGCACTAACGCTGAATAGCCGATGCTGGCGATCATTTACTAATCCATGATGATTTAGTTAAAATCATCACCTTTGTAGGCCAATGTTTATCTGTTCCTTCTGGCGAAAGATCCAACAGAAGCTAGTGATTTCGACCTTTCTCAACCCGTTTACGACTCGCAATGGGCGAAGTAAAGTTATCAAACTGTCATGATCTACGAGCACAAGATACCGACTCTCCCGAGCGATGACACCGAGCACCAAACATACAATCTTATCGACGACGAGTCAAAGACATTCCCCCTTTCTCCCTTCAGGAAACCATGAAACACTCGATTACGGGCTCTGGCAAACATTCACAAATGATTACAATCGTACATTCAACTTCAACAACCATTCGATTCCAACAGATTTATAGCCACCCCGATCTCGCAAGTAGAAAAGAAAGACATTCGGCCTGCCACAGGGGTAATAGAAACCTTTTCCTTCTTTTTGTTTCACCACATTTCTCCCGACAGTTCGATTGATTCCGATGGAAAATCACGGCCCCTTGGAAATGCTAATTAAATGCTTCACTTGGGCCCTTGTGTCAGTCGGCATGCGGGCATAACAACCCTACGATACACTTCTCGAAATGCAGCCCAGAACAGAGCATCGTTCCGTACGCTGGATATAAATACAAAATTGCAATGCGTGTGTTGCGTTTTTCTCTGTGCTCATCGAACGACTCTGCTCGGTAAGAAGTGGAAAGAATGGAGAATCAAGTTTATCAAAAACTCGTAGCATTGCAGGTCACGTCCGGCAGGTACATCGATAGATACATCATCTAGGACAGTCTGGTTAGTGATGCTGTTCTACTGACGGTCGGAATATCGCTAGTAACCTTCATGATAATTTATCGCTTCGTTCCATCGATAGCCATGGCACAGAAAAGAAGAAAATGTTTGTTGATTTGATGATGTAATTTAAATAAAAAAAAGATTAATAAGGTAAATGGAAACTCAAACATGTGTAATCGTTTTACGATAAGGGCCTTTATGATTGAATGAGAAAATCATTAATTATATTACATATAATTATTGGAAAAAATATTGCATTGATTGTTATTCCAAGCTATAGTGAAACTTCAATATTTTATTATTTATCATGGATTTCTTAATTATATTCAAAAGTTTTTTTTTTCTCGCGCGGTACGAATAAATGTGTTTAATGCTACTAAATATAACCAATACAATTAATTTTTTATTAATATTTCCCATTATTTGTAGCTCTTCTTCTATGATTTGACAAACTTATATGGTTTGAGATGTCTTAGCCAGACATTTCTGGCTTTTGTGACTTGAATTTACGTTTAGCAGGATAATTAATCCTACGTACGAGGGAACAGACCGAACGGGGATCAATCCTCGGTCTTACCTAAGCCGGAATTCTATATAATACCTAAGCCGGGGTTGTATAATATTGAAGATTATACATAAAATATAATGCAAATCTTCAATTTAAATCTATTAAATAAGAATTTTTGTTGCATGACTTAACTATGAACATAATTACGATCACTAATTTAAACTAAGAACGCAGCTCAAACAGGGGATATACATAAATCCAAGCCATGATTAGTGGACGAAAATATTCGGAAGTTAAGGTTATGTTGGAGCGGTTCTGTGGCCGAGGAGACCGAGGCGCCGGTCCGCGAACGGATAGGACCGAGGTTCGAATCCCATTCGGGCCGTTCCTCCGTACGCAGGACTGACTATCCTGTTGGGGGTACATTCAAGACACGGAAGCCAGAAATGGCAGGCCAAGACCTCTCGAGGTTGTAGAGCCAGAGAAGAAGAAGAAGTAGGTTATGTTTCAGCGGGTAAGATGTGTATTTAAATGTACGCCTAGCACACATTAGGAGGTCTCTGCGTCTTATTGCAATACGATGAGTGAAGACGAATAGAAATGTACTAAGACGAAGGAAACGAGAAGATAAAAAAGCAGATTGAGACCAGAAATCAGAGGATATTCAAGAGTCCTGCTACAGTCTCCATTTGGTGTAGCGAGGGTCTTTTATACGCCCGCGTTCAATGGTGGTAATAGTGTGACTGATTTAGTGCTCTAGATCAATAGTTACATCTCAATAGTTACATCACTTACCCCTAGGACTTAAGCATACTGTACACTGAATCGACTAAGCTCTATATTAATCTACAAGTGCAATACATGAGAGTTGTGTAATGGATATGTAACTTTTTGGGGACAACAAAAAGAAAAGGGACACATATACTTCATATCCTTGACTTAAAGAATCTAGCAGGGAGCAAACCTTGTGAAATAACTCTACATTCTCTCAATACGATCAATGTGGATTCTAGTTACGGGTATTTGAATGTAGCTCTATTAGAGCCGTAGGACATAGAGGACTGGAGATGTCTCAGGCAACACGCTTCAATATTCCAAGCGTTTTCCGAACCCTGGTGACTAAGGAGTTGATATGTTTGGAGATGATGAGACCTAGATCTAGTCACACACCGAGATTTCTGACAATAGATCCCAAACCTATGGTATAAATATGAATAATACGATATCGTTAACGAATGAACGAGATAATTAAAAAATAAAATGGTCTCATAACCGTCCGACTGGGTACAAGTGATAGGACTGAGGACACTTTATCACGCTAAATCAATTTTGGATAAATTCTCTTTTTATCTGATCTTCATCTGAATATATCCTTTTTAGTTGAAATGATTTATATTTTTTTGTAAATAAGAATATCAGCTAGAATTTTATTATAAACCTATAAACTACATCCCATTTTGAGAGCCAAATTATAAACAGAGCCAGTATCGGAAAACAAGAAGAAAAAAAGAGAAAAAATTAAATGTAAGAAAGGAGGAAGACAAAAGAAACAGAAAAAAAAGAATGACGAACCTGAGTACGAAGTGTATCATGGTATTGACAATAATTTTGAAAAAAAGCTTTTTAATTTAACGAATATTATTATTAAACACAATATAAAATCAACTAAATGATTGAAGTTTTAAGCAAATTTGCATTTTCCTAAAGAATTCTATGCCAAGTAAGTTTGTGTTTTAAACTGAAACTCGTTTACGACCGTGCATCATATTCATCGCTTATAACATGATTCAAAATGCAAAAAATGTCCTCCCTCAAGAGTTGGCCTTTTCCACATCAGTTAGAAAACACGCATAAAGAGTTCGCTGCTCATCGCAAATCATTTTCCTTTTTTTTTGTCCCGCTGGCCATGTCGAGCTCCGGTTGGTACGTTCACGTTTACATACCAACGGCTTTGTTCGGGCTAGAACTTTTCTCTTTACTCTGTTACCCACTCGATACGTCACGGTGAACTCTAACATGAAAACCAGTCAAACGCTAGTCGCGTTTTCCAACCAATTCGTCACCCCGTGTCATCGAGATGCAGAGTGTGTGTCTCTTTGCGCCCCCAAAGCTCACACACACACCGTTCTCACACACAGCACACTTTCCGGATGCGTGTAACAAAAGAACTTCCGCTTTTATGTCCAACCAGCACCATCAACCACCCCCGTTTCTGTCGCGATGGTGTGGAGTTGAGTAGGAAAATCGCATTTCCATTTCATCACCTCCGAGCGCTCCCTGCTACTTCTGCTCTCGCCAGGACGGCGTTAGGGGAAGAGATGATCGTTCGGGTCAACGAAGCGTTCAACCTGACGCGATAGATCACAATTGATCATACACAGATTGAACGCACGCTACTACTACATCCATAAGCCCCTGTTTCAGCACGATAATGCATTCCATCTCTTTTTTTTTTCACCAACCGTGTATGTAAAACTGTCCACCATCCAGTGGGAAGATGGACAACAGCACAAACAAAGCAAGAAAAAAAAAGTAACCAGTAACCAGTGCGTCACGAGCTTGTAGCATAAAACAGTTCGCTTGTGTCGTTCTGTGCACTTACTCCATCCCTTTTCCGCTTTATCAACACCCAGCGGGTGGGGTCAGCAGCTAATTTGCCTTTCCATGGGTGGTTGGAAAAATGGGGACATTATAGGCAGAATATTCTGCAGCCCAATATTCAGTACTTTACGAGATCTCGCTGTGAACGGTTTATTGCGAAGCCAAGTTATAGTTTGGTGGATTTCGGCGTTTTGATTCGAACAGTTTCGACAAGCGCTTTGTTACACAATCGTTTGCATAACCATCATTGACCGATCGATCGTACGCCAGCACGCACTGCCAGCAGTAGGAGCAACGGCGAGAACGGTGTTCCAAGTGAATGTGTTGACGAAAAAGTTCTTAATAAGAGCAAGTTTTCTATAAGTTTGCGGTTTAATTGTGAAGACAGGATGATTTTATTGACTGCTTACTGTGCTGTGCAGTGATCGACGAAAATGATATAATTCTTTATAGAAGATATTATATACAACGTGATACGAGAGTGAAACTTTATCCAGTAAATTCGCCACGCATTTGCAATTGATTGCAAAGGGAAACAAATCAGCAACAAGTGCAACTAAGCGCGTTTAAAATCGTGAAAATATTAGCGACTTACGATAAACTCGGTGTGTTCAAATTTAACAGGTGAGTAAAATGTGTTTAAAATTAAAACATGTGGTATCCGAATCGAACCTAAGTTAGAATAAATTCAATGTGATGTTTGTAACCTATCAAAAATACATTTTTAACAGGATTAAGATAAGTGAACGTTTATAAAACCATTTCCTCAAATTATTTTGATTTTATTAATATAGAGGCATCATTACAATGCTTTTAAAAGACTCTGCTTTTATTCAAACGCTAATTATCGAACAAAACTGTCTGTATGTAAAAGTCTCTATACGCTACACTTTTTTTATATCTTTAACATAATTGTCTTAGTTTTAGTTTCAACATTATTTTCCATAAAGACATTTTGTTTTTTGAAAATTACTTTAAAAATAAATAACGTTTCCCATTTACCAAACCAATCCGTAAAGTTTGTCGAACATTAGGTACAAATATTTCATTTTGCTTTTTGTTTCCTTTTCCCCTAAATTTATTATTATTTTACGGATTGATTATTACGGATTTTTAAAAATGTGGTGAGCTTGAGTTACGAGCTACGCTACATCTTCTAATCACTTCGAAATCTTCTACAAAATTCGATAATATTTTAATTAAAACTAATTTGAAATTGAGCAACATTGCCAATTATTAAAATACCAACGTAAAATATTTCATTATCATCCACTATGCATCTATATTTGTTATGGAAAATGTCCTAGAACATTTCAAAAAGACAATTAAATAAGCAATAACAAAATATCTAAAATACACTCAAATAATTAAAATTTAAAAATTATAAAGCATAAACTAAAAAAAAAACATACAGTCCTTAACATAACTATAAGAACACCTGTTTTTTGAGAATAAAAGAAAAACTATAAGTGCTAGCGAAAAATAATGTTCTAGT
>KI424749.1:4203-15569 GCA_000473375.1 Anopheles culicifacies | reverse complement strand
TTCCATTATCGGCGGCTTTAAAACCATTTTCCATTAAAAGCCTCGAAAATCTCTTATTCAAACGAAGATAATTTATTACCTTTCACCATTGCCAACGAGCGCACCCGCCCCGCTGTCGTACATCGTGCTGCAAACCAATTAAATTACGCTCTCGACAAAATGTAGTGTTTTCTTGGGAAAATCTTTATTTCGCCGTTCCTCTCCATTCGCCATTTGCCTTCAATACGTGACATTGAATTTGGCGTTCTGATGAACGATTAATTTTCCTTCCACGGTAGCCGTGCTAGACGGCTTTTCCAAGCTCTTAATGACCTTCAAATTTAAACTCCTGTGAACGATTCCCTCGTTAGCGTCTGCTGCCTTGGTCGATGACAAGAAGGAGAAAAAAGCCAATCCCATTCAGTTCCCGCAGTCTTTGCGAGCGAACTGGTTTGGGAAACTCGTGTGAAGCGCTGAAAGGATGAATGGTATTTTGGAATTAATTTCATCACCTCATAGACAACCAGCGTCGCAATCAATGTCGGCGATACCGTACCACCCACGCCCAACCGTACTTGGCTGTCAAAGTCCAATCCACTAGAATCAACGACGTCGTTAGCCACTTCCCGAAAAAAGGATAGCCACGTGCCATTCGAATTGGCTGGTTGGTGATGTTTTCATGGTGTTTTCGTCACTTACTTCCACCATGCCACACGAAGCAGGGAAGGTGAAGATTTATGAGCCAATCAATTGAAAGTGTCTTAAAGTCGATGAGGGATTGGAGAAGGACTGTTGGCATTTGTGCTCCCCCCCTCCCCCATTTTTCGCTTTGGACCTTGGGATTGACCATGAAAATGTTCGGACGGACGTGTCGTCAACACTTTCCATCGTGACATCGCATCGAGTTGCTTTTCGGTCAATTGCCCCGTTCTGCCGAAAACGAACCAATGTGCCTTTGTCCGTATGCTCTGTCTGTTGTTTATTTAACTACTTTTATTAAACATCTCCTTTCCGGGACCAAAACTTACTTTATACCGTCCCTGTTTCGAAGATAAGCAACAGAAGAACCACTCGCTCGCCTTATCAGCGATGGACGCCAGTCCGGGCGGGTCCAGAAAGCATCCAGAAACTGCAAAACAATACACGATACACCGAAATACTTCCGCATCGAAACAAAATAAAAAAGAAAACCAAACAAAGAGAAGTGAATCGTAGAAGTTTCTCCTTTTGCCGTTGGCTCACAACCCCCAACGGGTGTTTGTGGAAATTCGCCCCCAAAATCCAATTGAGACGTTGTCGAACCGGTGTGTATGTGAAACAATCTAGCGGAGGACGCAGAAGCATGAAAAATATGCCAAAGGTTACAAACGGCACGGTAACAGTGTGCTATACATAACGCATGGACACGGTTGCACAGAGGATGATCATTCGATAAACAGCGTACCGATAATGGAAGCATTCCGATGAAGGAAGCTCTGTGTGTGTGTTTGTGTGTCCGTTCCGGTGAAAGGACACACGGACAAGACTCTCGTACCCTTCGGAAGCTCTCATTATGTTGGACACACTTCTTTTCGCTTTATCGTTCGCATCTCGTCCTTCAATTTCCACCGTAGCGCTGCTATAAACTGCGAAACGACATAGTTGTGTTACCCACACACTCTTGCTGGTCTCTGTAATCGGGGCGTTTCGCTGTCAAGACGGGTACAGTACGCGGTAGCGAGCTTAAACTCTTCGACAGCGGACTGGCAATGGACGATGCTCATGCACGACAGTATCTCGATAGTTTTTCCAAGCGAACAATAAAATGGATTCAAACTGGAACTCTTCCTCCGTCTGTTTCCGGGATGCTTTTGGAAGTAAAACGACACTAAAGACTTCATCGTGGGTTATCTGCAATGGATGTATCACATGCATCTTTGTGGTTGGTATGGTAGACGAATGCATAGCGTAGATTGGATTGGAAATTATACATTCAACCATGCTTGTTGGTTTGGTAGCCATTACATAAACACTGTGCAATAGTACAAAAAAGAAAACATGGAAAAATAAATGAATTAACTTTGTCTTAAATAACTCAAGGCGCTTATATTAAGGAAGATTATTTTTAATCAAGCATAAATAGGAAAGATCATGATTTATAATGGAGATTTTTAATTTCAATCTATCATCTGCTAAATGTCACTTTTGACAGTTGGCATAGTAAAAGAATTGACCGAATGTGTTTAATATCTCGCTTTAAAAGAGAAACAATTTTAGATGGAATTTCAAAACGATGTTAAATATGCGAATGCCTTGTAGTATTCACATGAGACAGACACACATAAATACATGCAAAACAGTGTGCTGTCATTTATTCCACATCTGTCAACAGTGTCAATCTGTTTACTACTACACTTGACATTTGACAGTTGACGAAGTAAAATAGTTTTAAATTGTCAATTAAGGGTATAAGTTTTTAAATTATCTTTTTATAAACTTATTTTGTTTTTTATTTGTTTAGAGTTTTATATTTATTCCTCTTAATAAACCAAATGGGAAAAAATACAGTAACAGAAGATATGTTTTCTGAATTATCCAAAACTGCCATTCATTCGGTAGTCCTCCAAATCTCAATGCTTAAGATGTCCCGAAATATACCTATTTTACTGGCTCTCTTTTTTATCTCTTCCTGCAGTATTTCTTGGTGCATTTCACGATGCTCGCTGCACTTGCACTTGCCACCATCAGCTTAGATACAAAATATTTGTTTCTCGAACGCTTCTTTCGCTATTCACATTTCTCAATCGGAAATACTTTGATCCGCCGAAATTGCGGAAATAAGCAAAGAACCACTCTGTCGCAGCAGCACAGCACACACTGCCTGGCGGCAGAAAATTGACAAATAATAATGCAACCCCCGGCTGCTCTGTGTGGCTTGCGAAGAAAACGGCACCATAACGTACAAACCTCAAAAGGAGCTCATCACCACCGACGGGAAATGCCGTACAACCTTCGGCAGTGCTGGTGGTTTCGAACGAACCCACAAAAGTGGGTGGTTCAAATGCATTCACTCGGGTAGCTGCAGTGTTCGTTACCAATATGCACATCCAATCCAAGTCAATCCGATACGCTTTCGCTGACAGAAACAACGACAGGCCAATCGACGGAAGTAGCATTTGTGCTGGCTCTATATGAAATTGCACCACTACCGTACGGAACCGGAGACAAATCCGTCGTGCGTTGGAGCACACAATTTGGCTAACCTAACCGCGCCGGAAATAGAGACGACACTGCCGGAAGCGTATGGTTGCACCGTACAAATAATGTTTGTTTGTTATGTAAACTGTTATTACACACATCTGTTATTAATTATATAAAAAGCTGTAAGGTTACGTTTTTTTTTTGTTGCCAAATTTTATTGTAATGGTTGTTTTAGATTTTTTATATTTTATTTAATGTTCGTAAACACTCAAAAACAGCTGTAAAGTTGTTTTTCATTTTAAAATAAATCCAGTATGGTAATAGAAAAGCATTAAAAAAAATGCTATAACTTGCTTGCTTATCTGTAACGCTTTTCTTATCATTCCTTTCAAATGGGCATTTAAAAGAGCTATGAATTATTATTTCACCATCATCTGTATCCGCAGTCAAGTGTAGAAATAGAACAGATGTTACCATTTAATGTCACAGTTGTTATTATTTTATTCTTGCCTTCCAGAACCCGGCCGGTGTTCTATCGCTCCTCAATCTTACGATAATTACCACTCCTTACGCTTCGGCGCACTTTACGAGCCGTGCGGCAGTAAATGTTTAACAAATCCAGATAATTACCGGTAAATCGTAAATCATCGATCACATTCGGCAATCCGCGCGTCCGTAACACGCGCTTTTACGAGCTTAAAAGTATACTACTGAGTGTCAAAGTTTAAGAGAACTGCGATGGGGGGAGAACTGTTGGAGGGAGAAAAAAAATAAAATCAGAACACATAAATTTCATTACCACCATCGTGTGGCGTAAGGAAAAGCTGCACGGATTTTCCGCGAAAACGTGCTGCTCCGGTCGAATAGATCATCGTGAAAGCATTAATCTATGGGAAAATAATATAAGCTACAATGCGGGGGAAAAAAAACTCCATTCTCACTCACTGCCGGGTCTGGCTTAACTGCAAGCGCCAAAAAAAGATCCCTTCGATTTGTATCGATTTCACGTAATCGGTTCCAATCTTTCGTGCTGTGATTTAATGGATTTCCCACTGCCACTTCCTCCCGGCGGCCGCCTATCAGTGTGGGTGGCAAAGTTTGAGCAAATGCCTCGCAGAAGAGATTATTTACGTTCAGCTTTTGTGGATGCATCAGCAGTAGCGAGATTTATCATACAAACACACGTACAGACGGTGAAAGTGCACGGTAATGCCTTTTGTTAGTGTGCACCTCCGACACAAGGTGCCAAATTTCCAACGATTTTACATTTTTCATCATTTTCATTGTTTTGAGGCATGCATTTAAATTGGGGCTCCATGCAATCCTTTCCGTGACCTCGATCTATGCAGTTTGTGTTAGGTTGCAAAGATAAATATTCCCAGAAAGTGCAATTTATCCACGGCGCTTAAGGAAGCACTCGGAACAAAGACTATGATATCTTTTCTCTCTCAAATCAAAGCTCACCACCGATGGACAAACAGCTCCTTGAGAAGCATAATTCTAATTGCAGCTTTGTTTGACCTCGAAACTCGAAAAAAACATTTAAATAACCAAACAAAACGGGTAGATCCTGTTTTGGGGACGTTTTTGTCCGATTCTAATTCTTAACGGCTTGTTCCCGGGGACGAGTTTCGAGGGACAAAGAAAACGAAAAATACAAGAGAATTCATAATTAAAGGCACGCCATTGAGCGACGGCAAAAAGGAACAAATCGCCTCGCAAAGAATCATAAATTTAATTAAAACTATAGTAAACTCCGGTTCCGTGAGGTTGCCTCGTCCTTTTTTGTAGACGAATAATCAAAAACCTATCGAACCGGAACGCAGGAGTAGAACACCTTTTGTTTTGGGCAAAAAAATTAAGAAAATACAAAAAACTGAGTAAAAAATTCAAAACTTGTTTGTGGAGATCAGATTGAGGATATAATCACTCTGGGATTAAAAAAAAAAAACTGTTTGTAATAATAAAACTTTGATTTTTGACATTTGAACTGTCATTTCTTTAGCTGCACGGATAATTTGACACTCAGTTAAGTGACACCCGGATAATCGATTTTCCACAGTTTTTGACAGTCCTTTTTTTGTAGTTTTTTTTTATTGAACTTCGATTTTACATTTTACAAATGTTAAATAACTCTAAAAACTCACAATTGTTTTTAATTATAACAATTATATTAAATAATGTTTTATTTCATTAAACAAACTTATAAAATTTCCCTTTATAAACTATATTCATTATCTTTATTAGAATTGTTGAAATGAACGTTAAATATTAATTTATATCCGACTTACGTGGAAATTTGAGGTACGCGTATTTTCCTGGAACGTATTATCCGCGTAACTTGTGTAAAGACTGTTATTGTCTCTTTTCGTATCTGTTCTTGTGTCCATTTGTGTTCTGTCTGAGCAAATAAGCTACCAAACTACTCCTATTCACTTATCTACTCGATCCGGTGGTGTGTTCACGCATACTAACCACCACTAATTATTTACTTTTTATGCTCACTTACAATCTAAATGGGGTTCATTCGAACACATCTCATTCCCAGCTAACATCCACCTCTATTATCGCTGTAAAGAGATTCGTTCCCCGGATTAAGGTGAACCGTTTCCATTTCCATCATCATTATCCGTCATGATCATCATCACTGAACATCATGACCGTTTCGATGCACATCTAAAAACGTTCATTATCGATGCCGCCCCTACCGTTGGGAGCAGAAACGGGACGCCTAGAAGGACGCCTTCAAATCGCCTAGGAATCATAAAAATGGTGCTAAACAGTTTATGTCTTCAGTTCGTAAAACTGCCACCAGCAAATCCTACCGACTGGCTGTTTTGTTTAAGCCTATTGAGCTTCAATTTCGTTGTGTGTTGTTTGGCTTTTCCGCTTACTTACACGTTTACTAAAACAACGGTACTATATGCAGATGGAAAATTATCGTCCCCCGAATTGGGATGCCGAATGGGGGGAAAATGGGACAGCATCGCAAGTGACATTTCCCTTTCGGATCTCTACGACGATTTGACGACTTTTCCTATTGCCAAAAATTCCGACTCGGAAACCAAACGTCTTTAGTGCATTTGGCTTGCTTCCTTCCGGGAACTACTCAACCAATCCCAACCAGCCCCAAATCGGGTTTGTCCCGGTCCGATCGACCGATTGGGCAATAAAACATTCGGTCGGTTTCGGTGGTTTGAATTTTGGTTTAGTTTTCCAAAACCCGGGACGACAACCCTGGCGAGCGCGAGGGTTTGACCGTAAAAAAGGTCGTAAAGCCAATGGGGTTTTTTTCTACTTGCAAAAATTGAAAGCGAGGAAGTAGGGAAAGGAGAAAGCGGTGGAACACGGAATGCCACACTGCACACACGGACCGAGCATAAGTTTTTCGTTTTCATTTCCACCGGCAGTTGGCATTGTTGGCATACCGCCGCCGAGGAAAGGCGTTAGCGTTACCGCCCCAAGTGAAGCAACAGGGATGATTATTGCCCTTTTTAATGTTTGTTTTTTCTTCTATTGGACCATAAAAGCTTCCTGGCGAAAACATAACAATCGGTGGCAGAATCGAAGATTTTTAGATTAGTAATACTTTCCTGAAGTAAGCTTTAATCGACTACTGATTAGAAAATCTATGCTGAAAGATTTTTTTCATGAATTTAAGAGTCTCTCATCTAAAACTGATGTTTAAAAGACGGAATTTATGTTAGAATTATGTTTCATATCTTTTTACTTTAGTTTATTTACTATTTTTAAATCACCAATTTACAATTTTTGGCTGTTCAGCACTATTCAGCAAACACAGTTTGAATTGAAACGTACGATGGTAAACATTTCACTCCATTGAAATATTTCAACGAAATTCGGAAGTGAAATCTTTCGTTAGTTCAGTTCAGCTGTGGTATTTTCAAATACACAGCACAATCATGAAACGGTTGAATATTTGCTGTGTTTTTCGCTAACTTCAACACTTTAATTTCTTTTTTCTTTTCTAAACAATTAACTATGTATCTCTCGAAGTAAATTCTTGTGAAGGAAGTACAAAGATAAATTTTATCATGCTTTAAACTTAGTGTAGAAAATTTCTCACGAACAATCGAATTATGATTAGATAATGCTATGATATTATTGCATTTATTAATGAAAATTTAGTTCAATTTTATTACTTTTAACCAACAAAGTATCAATTTTTCTCATCTTTTCAATTTGCAGAAACACATTAAATATGTAATATGTTATTCTGTATCGTTCTTCTCACGTTTATTTTGAAACAAAAGCCAACTCACATCTGTACAACTATTTTTTCATCGACTCGTCTGATTCTTTCTTAGCATTTAAACTTTATTATCGTTCCTTACTATATGATTTACATTTCACTGGCATTACGTTTGTCTCCCTCCATATAAACAATGATGCAGATTATTTACAGTCGATCCATTCCAGAAGCAAAACACTCTTCATAAGTGTATCTGTTCTCTCATTCATTAAAAAAAAACTACTTTCATGCGTTTCATGCCAGCCATCGTTGTTGCTTCCTTGCTATGTACAGATAATTCCTTTGGAAGATGGAAAGCAAGTTTTTCTCACCCCGAACCACATGCATCCACCGAATAAAATGCAACCTATCACAACGTGATCCACCCGTAGCGTCGAAATCGCCTGCCCACCGTAACTGCAGTGCGCAAGGATCAGCCCGAAGTCAAAGGGCGCACGCGAACGCCCGTCCGGAAAAGTGCCGCCTGTACACGGGTCGTGGAGTGTTTCGGTACCGTCCGTACCCGCCTGCACCGGGGTTTGTTGCCTACTGCACCGCGTACATATCATTTGCGTGGTAACCGTGCGCAGGTCCATAATTGGCCACATTAAACAGCCGCTGATAGCTACCGTCCATCTGGTCCGGTGTGACCGGCAGCACCGACATCATCAGATCACTGAAAAACGAGAAAGAAACGAGAGGATGGGGGGGGTGTAAGAGAGAAGGCGATTGTACTCGAAATCAAAAATCTTCAAATGCTCCCGAAAACAAACCATCAACGTTCTCACACGCGATGATCGATCGATTCGGGAATCAAATCGCGAGAATCCAACAAACAAAGTTCAACGTACGTCCCGATCCGTTCTCGGTGCACCATAATTAGGCAAACCATTAGGCGTGAACCGGGCGCGGCACCTTTAAGGCCAGTTTTGGTGCAGTTTTGGATAAAGGTAGCACTTTTGCATCTTAATTTCGGCTAATACGATGCCGCAGGCCAGAAAATGATGCATTCGAAGCTGCGCGTACCATTATCGTATGTTTTCCTCTCGTAAGCGTTGAGGGTTTTTTTTTCTTCTTGAAGGAGTCACTAAATTCAGTCAATCATGCCAACAGGAACGCTTTAGAGGATTTCATTATTTTTTCAAATTAATAACTGCAAGTCCTTTTTTCACAGAACCAAGCTGAAAGATGGAACGATCCCTTAGCTATTCTACATTAAAGCTCACGACCTACGAGCGTCAAATGCAAAGGATCCGTAAAGGATAACTTCACGCCCTACTGGTAACTCGCAAGGCAACACACCAAACGGAGCTCGCTGGATCGTTAATGAGCAACACGAAAAACACAATCCTTGACGTCATAATTTATCGTCCCACATGGTGTTGTCCTTTGGAATCCCAAGAGTACCCGAACATAAAAAAGAGCCAAACTTCTAGCGATCCTTTCGGAATTAGTCCAACAAAACCCGTCCATCCCAACCGAGAGTGAAAACATGTGTTTTAGAGGATCCTTCGAAACCCAGCTAGGAAGCAATATGTCCTTTAAAGAAACCATCCCAGAATGCCCGGAGTGACCGATCCGGACGAAGATGTAATAACGGCCTTTGCGAAAACTGTCCCGCGCAATTTCCGGACCAATGGCATCAAGTTACGACACATGTTGCACACTTACGGTCGACTGCTCTGTGGCGTTCGGTCCCGCTGGCGACGGTTCTTGAACCAGTTGGACACTTGCGTCAGCGTGAGGCCCGTCTTCTTTGCCAGCGTCTTCTTCTCGTCCGGCGTCGGGTAGCGGTTGCGGGTGTAGCAGTCCTTCAGCGCATTGCGGCTCTTCTCCTTGAAGCAGTACACCGTCTCCTCCCCGTCCCAGATCGTTTTCGGCAGCGGGTACTTCTTGCGCAACCGATACTTGTCCACCGCCCCGAGCGGACGACCCCGAACCTTTTCCGCCTCGCGATAGTGTGCCTTAAACCAGAGCGCTTGCAGATCCGCGTGGTACTTGGGCGAGAAGAAGTGAGACTCCAGCACGGCGTACAGCTCATGGTACAGTCCCCGATGGTAAGCGACAAGGGCACGAGCTCGCAAAAGACTCTCGTTGCCACTGATCAGATCACTGGGCGATAAGCTCCACAGAAAGGTGGCCAACTTCTCCAGATCGCCTTCCTGCTGCAGAGCCTCACACATACACTGGATCTGATCGGGGCTGAAGCTGAAGCATTTGCGCTCCAGCTCGCCCGTTCCGTTGGACACCGCCAGTGAATGGACGGCGGGTGCGGAGGACGGTGGTGGCTGTGGTGGAGGTTGCAACGATTGCAGATAGGAACTGTTGTTGTTGTCTGCCCGTGCCAACGCACCACACGACGGAAGGCTGCTGTTCGAGACGACAACGCCACCAACGGAAGTGTTCGGTACGGACAGGAGACTGGTGCCATTGCTTCCATTGGTGCTGCCGTTAGTGTTGCTTCCGTTCACCAACACACTGCCCGGTGATCCTTCACTCATTGGTTTGTCTGTAGGGGGGAGGAGAAAACATTGTAGAGTACCCTATTCTCGAGACAAACACTTGCACTGCAGGTACTTACTGGCATAGTATATAATGTCGCCCGGGTGTTGCACCTGTCCTTGGGGTCCTACTTTCATGTGATTGTAGCTGTTCTCGTGGAACTTGCGCTCCTGATGGTAGGGTTCCTTGTCGGTGAATTCTTGTAGCTTTTCCGAGAAAAACAGCGTCTTGATCGGGTTTTGGTTGTCACGGTATGCTGAAACGATCGTGAAGAAGCGAGATTATTATGAATTGTCCAGTGAAGATCCTTTTTTATTTCATATTTTTCTGAAAGAACTCTCAAACTCTTAACTCGTAGTAAATGGTAATCCAAAAGACTTTAATAGCTCTATGACTGACGTTCTTCTTCATCTATGGCTCTACAACCTTGAGAGGTCTTGACTTGCCATTTCATGGTTCCTTGACTCGAAAATCCTGTTCAGGGTAATCAGTCCTGGCGTATGGGTGCAGGCCCCAAAGAGATTCGAACCTCAGTCCTGCGGTTTAAGTCTGGCGTCATTATCTCTTCTGCCACCGAGCCGCTCTAACTATGTGGCTCTAATTACCTTCAATTGAACAATACATGATCTTGGACCGGGAATTCTCAACAAAATGAGCTATGCTTTATCAACTCTACTTTTTGACTAATGAAATTGATTATTTGTTAACCTATTACGGCTTTTCGAAACTTGAAATTTTCAAATGAAGTCTCTTTACTTGTTCCATTTATTAAAGCTTTCTACAAGAACGCAAAGGGATGTAGTAATTCCAATCTGAGTTGGTGACGACGGGGCTCAACGTTATGTGGTTGAAAGGACATCTACAGCATACAGGGACTCTGAATCGATTGAATAACCTAATGTGTAAGTAAATATCATAATTATTAAGTCACTCTGATGGAGTAATAATTCGAAAAGATAATAGGATCTTTTGGCTTTACATTTTCTGCAATCCTCAATCTTCCAATTTTAGTTTGGCTTCTATTTATTTACAAATGCTTCTTAAATCACCTGTGCTCCTGTAAAGTTGTTAAATTTATTTGTTTCACATTAAGTTTTTCGTTAGAATCGTTTTTTTTTATAAACAAAATGTACAGATGCTAAATTTTCCATTTCATTTCAAGAATGAACCAAACATAATCTTTTGGCAGGAATTAATAGACACTTACGGTAACTAGCAATAATGAAAATATGCTTTGAAGTATTTGGAACTCTTAGAATCCCAAAAAAAAATTTCCGTTGTGTGTTCTTCCGTCCAATGAGAAATAAATACTTGCGTATATTAGCGGCTTCTAAGTGCCTCTCGCAAAACGCACGCATCTTCATTTATTTTGGAACAAAGGATTGTACAACAGTTGATCAGACTCTTGTCCAAAATCGCTTACTCAGAGGTTTAACTTGCCTTTTAAGACTTC
>AXCM01008081.1:0-12434 GCA_000473375.1 Anopheles culicifacies | reverse complement strand
TACTAGTCTCTCGCTATCTTTTCTACGAATGGAAGAAGTCGATCCAACAATATAGCATTCGTTAGTACATCACATAATTCCAAAGCACCCAAGCACGACACCTTTAACGCGCCCTTTGATTGGTTGGTTTTTGTTTGTTTGTTTTTATTTTTTTGTTCCATTTTTTTATTGGTTTGTAATCACATTTATTAGTATATTTCCTACTAACATTGTAACACCTGAATCAAATAATCAAAACACCTTTAAGCTGTCGACTCTTTTATTCCTTTATCCGTTACAACTCTAGTGCAGTTTTATAAGATCTTTTCTTTCCCGTGTTCTTCCCATTTTTCCATCGCGCTGGTCACTGTTTTTGTTCGTGTCTTGCTTGCTACTATTAGTTTGCTTTCTGTTCCTTTGTCATTTCTCCATATTGTTGGTATCCTTGCCGGGCGTGCTAGTCTTGGTTTTGTTTTCTTCTTTTCTTTCGCCTTTTTAATTGATTATATTCTTGTGTGTGTGTTTATCTTTTTCCCCCATAATGCCGTTTCCCAGTCGGTATGTTGTTTTTTCCCCCATTTCTTACACCCATTGAAGCACTTTTTACGCATTTGCCTGTTCTTCGGTCATTTTTTACATTGCATTAGCCGCCTTTATCGATCCGCACCACTGTTACACACGGTATAAAGTTTCGTGTGTTTCGGTTTAGCTTTTAGTGTTTGCTATGGTGGTTCATTTGCTTTTAGTTGTTGAATGCTAGAAAAATATTTATTTCATTACTTTTTACTTGAACTCTTTTCAAACGCTTCCGGTGATCTCTTATATAACATGCACACAACGCAATGCTTAGTACATGCATGGCTAAGTTTTCTATGAACTAAAACCAAATTAAATAGAGTGTATCAAAGCCGTTTTTTCAATTACATAAAGTTAGCTGACAAAAAATATTTTCCAATGCGATTACTATTGTAGATTTGGAGAACCAATACCTGACCAAAGTGAAATATGAACCCTAGGGTAGCTACCAAATTATACATTACAAAATTTGTCCTTCATCAGCCCAAAATATATTTATCTTGGCGATGGGGTTTGTGATGTGTTTAGAACTATTTTGCAATAATCGGGTCTTACTTTTGCACAGGGTTGTCCACCAACGAATGGTTCAGGCTAATAATGATAATAGTACGGTATTTCAGCTAAATACGAAACCAAACTAAAACTCGTTATTCATCTTCATCGTTTAAAAATATACCTTCTTCTCATTTTGTCCTTAAATCGTTTTGTATGGTTTAGGTTTGCTGTTTTGTTTGGTTGCTGTTTTTCTTTCTCATAATTGTTTGTTTGCTGCTTTTTGCTTTCATATTTGTTACTCTTTCCTTCAGCCCCAATCGCTCACAGTATTTATGACGTTCTTCTCCACAGTTGTGTTGTTTTCTTCACATCTAGTTATAGTAATTAATTCTCTCTATGGCTTTCTGCCCTGCTGTCGTTTTATTATACGTTTTCTTTTCTGTTTCTTATGCCGCATTGCATCGATTTTGATGTGTCTGTTCGTAGCGCTATTATTTCCTTTAAGTATATATATAACATTCTTTCTTCTATTGCCTTCTATATGATTGGGTGTGTGTGTGTTCGTGTTTAAAATTTTAAATATTTCTTCTGAAAAGAAATAAACTCAAAATGCGTCATATCAAACTTCAATTTGGTTTTAAGCAAATAAGGATGTTGTATGAAAAATGTACACAATAACTGATAATTACAAACGAAAAATCCTTTTTGTTTCTTTTAAACCTCCAACAGAATTACAGAACGCTGTAACTTTTACGGTAAAATGTGTGCAGTGGTGTGGTGTGTGTTAGTTGTTTTCTTTCGGAAAATTGCACATCCTTCACATTTCCGATGAGTGCACACGTGCGCACAAAAAAACAGTTTATATTGTTTCATACATTTTCACTTCACTACAGATTGCTGAGACAAAATCGTTCTACATGTAATTGTTCACGTTTGCTGTTTCACTTTTCGCTTCTGGGTTATACTTGTTTGCATTTATTTCATTCGCTTGATCGCATTGGTTTTCTTCTGATTCTTTACACATTACTTACGCACTCTTTTACATTTGCGTATTACAACGGTCTTTTTCCTTTTCCTGTTCTCTACCCGCTTATGATGCTACTTGGCTGATTTCTACCATCGCTTTTATCTGTAATGTGTTGTGTTTTTTTCACACTTTCCTTTTCACCAGTTTTGCCTTGAATGCATTGTTTTCTGTTTGCCACGAATGTTTTTGGTCGTTCTATGTTTTACGTATCGTATAAACTACAGCATTTTCCCCACCCCCATCTGATTTTCACCCTTTTATGCCACCGATATGCGACAGACACAATGCATCGATTTGACGCGCACTGATCGAAGGATTGGTATTAATAATTTTCTTTCATTATTTTAACGGTAACATCTGCATTAACCCGCGGGCAACCCGTGTGGTACACTGGGGAGGAGATTTGATCTCCGAATGTCTTCAGCGTGTATGTTATCATCACTAATCTCTATGTTCGCCTCCATCGCACATTATGGTCTAGTGTTTGTGCCCTGCTGCCGCACAAAGGATTGATCACGTTTTGTGTTTCGCTGTTTGCATTTGTTCTCACTGTGTCTATGACCATGCCTTGTCTAATAATATAACCATTCTCTCATTAATTAAAGCTACTGTGTAGGATGCGGAGTTTCTGGGAAACTCTCTCGCTGTTAAACAACGGGACGACAAAAACCGAAACAAAAGTAAACAAGAACGACGGATCGGAAATACATTCTTCCGCCGATTGGCTGGCACTGCACGATACCTGAGAACGGAATCGTTAACAGGGATCGGTGTGTTTGCGAAGTGGTAAACGTACGGATGCCATTGCTTCGTTTGTGAGAGTTTTATATAAAACGAAACATTTGCCATTAGTTTTACTTCCGCACTGCACAGGTTGATCACATTTCGAAGTCATTCGGAACCGAATTCAGCGTTCCGGGGTTGTAAATAAAGGATTTTTTCGTTTTGAGAAACTGTCATACTTTATAAAACACACAAACCAGGGTTGCCAGTAGATCAAGCTTCCGGCGTAGATGTTCGTGTAACATTATGTGCGCTGTTCCTTCTCATTTTAGTAGCAGCGTGGCCATACGATAGGAGCTTTTACAAACGCAAAGAAAAAACAATCATCCTTAGCGTTTATTTTAACATATACACACACACATACACAGACTGAGCTCCATCGAAATCTTGTACATGAGTGCATGTGTCAGGTCATGTGCTGTTCGTTAGTGTTTTAAGTATCTTTTTCATACAAACGTTTGTTTTTTTCTTCTGTTTGTTTTCTTTTTTTTACAACTTCACGTACATCGAACGTGCTGTTCCCGGGAGCTTTGACGGACGATTTCGAGATGCATACATTTTATTGTGATCGCTTAAAAATCGCATTATCGCGATAAGGTAGTGTCGTATTAAATTCGAGAAAAAACGATTCTATTTCCGTGTTTTTGTCATTTTTCGTGGAGGCGTGTTGCGGCGTTGACTGCACCTATTTGGCGTTCATCTCCCGCTGCTGCTTATCGGATTCGGTTGGAAAAGAAACCTATTGCTGTTGAAATTTGCCATTTACTTGCTTCTTGTTTCAATTTTAAAGTGCGTAAAAGGCTCGCATAAAAATGACCGAACGGAAAGTATTTGTTGCGAATAGGTTGTTGTTTTTTTTTTTAATTTTGTTACTTAGCATGCATGTCTTCTCGATTGACCATAGTTCCATTTTATGGTTTTATGTGTTTTTTTGTTTGTTTTGTATTTTGTTATCTCTTTTGCGCATCAAATGCCTTAAATTGTTACCTATGGTAATTCATCTTAATATTAGGTTTTATCTCTCTTTTTTTGTTCTTTTCTTTTGTGTATTTTCTTCACTTATACTACCCCATTATGTCTGGCCATCCTTCGGATTCGTCTCGTTTATACTGTTCATTGGTTTTCGGTACCGATTCGCACTGGGCTAGATCAGCACACATTTGCTGATTTCCCGCGGCAGCATGACATGATTTCAAACTGTTGTGACAAATAACGTTTCAATCTTACGTACAATTTCGATTTGGTTTTGCCACTCCCTGCCAGCACCCTCACATCCTAACGATACTTTTATTTGTTCTTTTTTTTCTCTGGTTTATTCGCTATAATAGACTTGAAAAGAAACAACAGAATTTAAAATTTCACAATCTTTCATAATAGATAGTTGGTAGTAGTCACCATACTTAAATCTTAGCCTCTTTCGAACTGTTTCTTCTTTGTGTTTGCAGTATTCCTTTCTTCCAGTTGTCTTTCGTATTGCATCGTGTTGGTTGTAGTCGCCATTTGCATGCCGTAAATATATCGTTTCTATTTATTAGTTACATGCATCTGCTTGCTTAGTGGAACGTCGTGCGCACGCTGAACAGATCTGACAGGTAATGAGTTCTGGAATTCAAGGGGAAAATCATAGGAAAGCTCAACTCAGCTCATGAAACGTAATGAAACAAATTGCACAACACTTATTTTAATGATAATTTGTACTTTTTCTTGCTTCGTACACACAAGCGCATAGTTACGAAAAGTATTACAGAAGCATTTTTTTGATACGAGAATTTTGTCTCTAAACAGAAGCCTTGATGCTTTAACACAACATTGTTTGCGTAGGGAAGTACGTTTTAGCTTTTACAATTCTAAAGATTCAATTAACGACTGAAATTGCGTAGGAAAAAAATTTTAATACAAAAAAAAGGTAAACAGTAGTAGTTATTCGTACACTTTTTTTCAATTTCTCTGTTTGCAATACGAAGTTCTGTTGTTTGTTTTGTTTCAATTGTTAAATACGTAAAGTTCTTAAATAAAATATGTTTCCTTTTACATCATGCTACTACTTTTCCACTTTTCCCCTCATTGTCTCTCTCTCTATGTGTGTTTTCATCTCATTACCTTCAGCTCAAACGCATTTTGTTTTGTGCTTGTTGATGTTTTCTTCTTCACCATCTTCGCGTAACATTTAACAGTAATATATATTGACTTCGTTATCATTTGCGTTTTCCATACAGGTTTATTTTTACTTGCTTTGTTTGGTTTCTACTTGGTTTGGAACCACGGTTGCAATCGATACGCTTTCTATCTGATGGTCAAACTTAGATACGCTACCCATTACCGTGGACAGGGGGACAGATACGATTGTTTCTTTTTATTTCATCAAACTCAATCTACATGTTACGTAAACGAGTTAAATGCAAAACAACTCAACAAACGAATAGGTTATAAAAAAGAATATTCTGCTTACTTATCGCCTTTCAATTTATTAGATCAAACAAATTTCGTCCCGATTTACAGATCTACCAAAAAAGATCTACGGACGGAAACAATGCCATAGATTTATTTCACCCATCACTATACAACTGTGTCTCCATGGCCGTTCGTTTGTTTCCCATGGACGAAGCAACAACAAGATGAAGCCTATACCCAATGCAGATTGGGAATTGTACAGCAATTACCTTTATGTTTTTCCTGCTATGTTTTTTTCTTCATTCTTTTACGCTGTGGTATCTTCATACATTTCGCTTCGCCGCACGAATGCTGCAAAAAAAAAACGGAGAAACAAATACAACGTAAACTAGCAGTACACAACAATTTATTTTAACCTTTTGAATAGTTTTCTTTCCACTCGCTGTCAACGTATCCATATATATATGTTCAGATTTGATCTGACCTTTCTGATTAGTCTCGTTAATTTTGCAGGATATTTTCCGCAGTAACAGGCCCATTAATCTGTTCGGTTCTTTCCCGTTTACTCGCTTTCGCAATTGCGGTTGTTACATTTTTGCAATATTTTGAACTCCCTTCAAGTTATGATGCTTGCCATTGTTCTTCTTTTGCCAGCCCGCTTACGTGTGTGTGTAGTAGTAGTAGCTACGAACAGGATGTTTTTAAAATGGTTTACGCACGTACACTTATTATCGATCATAAACGTTTAGTTTTTACAGACAACAGTCTCAACAATCGCTATTAAAGACGTTTGATGAGGTCTTCTTAACTAGGCTAGATGCAAGAAGGGGCCCCAAATCTAGCCTACCAAAAAATGGGGAATTGTTAAAAGATATTCATAGGCGTTGAGACGAGCACGTTGTGTGGCCATTGCTCAAACGCATGTATCACGTGTGTTCGCGTGTAGAAAGGCGAGTGTTCATATTCCTTCCTATGCTCCGTTGTGTTTGTAACATGAAAAATAAGTAAATTATAAAAAAAACTAAATAATGTAACAGACGCAAAAATAAACAATCTTACAAAACAAAAGCCTAAGAACAAGAAAACGATACATTACAGGAGAAGGAGGATAAGGGAAGCAGGACAGAGGAGGGGAGTGGGGAGGAGAGGAATTGTAGCTTATTCTCATCACCTACTTCACATTACCAACTGCATTTAGCTCGATATCTCGATCGTGTGTGCTCTCTGTCCCTTGATTCAATCATCATTCCCAATACATGTGTTATACTTCTTACTTGCTTGTAATATGCATTTTGCTATTAACTTTGTTTTTTTTTTTGCTGCCGTTTAACGTTCCCACAAACTACCTTCCAACCACCACCATTTGCAATTTAGCTTCCAACTACAAACCAACCAATTCGTTTGTCCTAGATTTTAACTGAATTTGCTTCATCTGTCACTAAATATTCCCAACTGAACTTTTTTTTTGCTCCTTTTTTATTGTTTATCTGCTCTATATTCTGCTCCTTCCAGCGCTGCATCAGTGTGTGTATGTAGCATGTATTATTCTTCTCTTGTGTTCGATTTTTAATCCTTTTCCCATGATCTGCTCTCATTACTAGTTGATCTACGATTTATCATTATTATAATCTTTATTATTATTTTTCTTCTTCTTTTATATTCCTCTCCATATTCATCTGACTCTATTTCTTTTCCACTAGGTTCATTTTTGTTTTGTATCTGGTTTTGTTGTGTGTTTGCTTTGCAGTTGGGTATTTCTTGTTACTATTCCTTTGCTTACCTTTGCTTGCTTGTTCATTGTTGTTTTATTTTTATAACTCGAAATTTTACATATTATTTGATGTTTGCTTTTGTAAAGTATTATCGGCAGTGATTGAAGAAGTAGTTGACTCGGACGTTTTCTTCATTTTGTCACAGTAATCGGTGAGTATATCGCGGAACCGTGACCAGCACTTTTCCGGCACCGTGATCGCGGTGCGGAAGTTGCTTTTAACCTCCGACACTCGCATATATATTCCCCGGCTATTCTGTCCGATGTCGAAGTAGAAATTTTTGTTATCGACCCGCATATGGCGCCCCTCGGGCAGCTCGCCCTTGTAGCCACCATCGTTGGTACCAAACTCTTCGAGCAAATCGGTTAGAGCGTCACGAAACTCAATCATGCCCTGGGCCGGGATGGCGATCTGGGAGCGTGGACCGCCCCGCGTAATCGTCTGCGATACGCGGAGAAACCGGCCCCGCACGTTCTCCTTTAGATCCAGGTAGTACCGTCGGTTGTCCTTTATCATCATTTCCGACTTTAGCTTACCATCTTCGGGAACGTTGTCCGGGTTCGGTGGTCCAAGCGATGCGTAGTAATCGCTAAAGGTCGACAGATGATCTCGGAACTCAGCCGCCGTAGACAGTGCGAGAAAGATCTGGCTGCGTCGTCCGTCCGCACCGATTTCTGCCACCTTGATAAACCGACCGCGCCGATTCTGCTTCACGTCCAGGTAGAAGCGTTTCGACTGGATTTGCAGCATCTTCGTGGCAAGTTCCTGCTCCGTCTGCTGACTTTGCTGACCAGAATCGAAGTCACCGCTTCCTCCCCCACCCAGCACACCTCCTCCATCCATCTTTTGTGAATAGTCCTTCTGGGCGCCTCCGTCGTGTCCACTACCAGTGTCGGACATTTCCGAGGTGCCACCGAACCAACCGAGAGTCAGATTAAAGTTTATTTTCTATGCCGCTTTGGAACCGGGAAAACAAGAAAAGTGACAGGGATAAGGCCCCTGTGTACGAGTAGTAGTCCTTGTAAAGGTACTACTACTGTTTCCTACCGCTACCGCTACTCGCTTCGGCGTTTGCAGCCGATCGCTTATCGACGCTACCGAACGTTTGCGAATTACTGCCCGATTGTTTCGTATCTGTGTGTACAGCCTAGTGCAGTGTCGATCGTTGTGTTGCAGCTTTGCTGGCCTGCTTTGGCTTGTGCGTGTGTGAACAACTGTGCTTAAAGGACCTTCTAGCGATTCCTCCCGATCCTCCGACTCCTCCGCCGGCCTCCTCCGACATATACCGTCCACCCGACCCGGCTTACAGCATCCAACGATCTGCCACGCGCCTCTGCACCCGCACGTTTAGCTTCGTCTCCTGCAGCACCAAATTGGTAGTTAATGGCGTTACATCTGCCGTTCTCTTCAATACGCAACGCTACACATTCCTCCTCCGATGCTATTGGTCATCTGCTGGACGCTGAACGCCACGCATTGGTGAAGATGTGGTTTTCCAGCATTCAAAGTAGTTATCCACGGGCGTGTTACTTGTCACCTTCCTGGGTCGCTCTAAAGATACACTGCAGATCTAAAAATTTCAATAGTTGTGTAATAATGAATATGAACCATCGTATCAGCGAAGTAAAACGTACATGGAATTGGATCCGTGTGTTGGAAAATAAACAGCATGCGATTGCATTTCCAGAAACACAATCAACGTGTTCGTGCGTGCAGTCAGGATAACAGGAGTGTTTCAGGTGATGAACCCAAACAATGCGTTGCAGCATACGACCAGCAACAATCATGCAAATGGAAAAAAAAGAATAGGAAACATCCGATAAGTAAAGAATGGCTTGTAACATTCAAAACATTCATTTTTTTAACAGTCGCCGGCTAAGCGTATGGAATAAGGGATTCCTGAACTTTGATCCAACCCCAACAATAACCCCCAAAAAGTGCGGGTCTTCCTGAATCACTTCTATGCACTGCGTTTTGTTGGGGCAACTGAAACTAAACACAGGAACGATCGTACGCACACATGTTTGCTCTCAGTACGAAAAAAAAATACACATATTCAAACCAGCACGTACACTCTTCACACCTGGCGATAGGCCACCCTTATACATAACCACCGTTTTTTACGCTGTTTTCACAAAAGGGCAGCTTGATTGTGACCGATTCACGGGAATAAAATAATCCACAAAGTATGATAATTTGTAAGTCGAAAATCTAAATTCCTTTGCACACTTTTGTTCGTCTCAGTGTTTGCCGCCTTCGTATTACGGAGTCCGATTATGATGATGTGTCTTTTTCCCGTCGACAGTGACACTTCCCTTTTATGATATACGCACGTTTTTCACTAAACACAGGTGATGTGGTGAGCGAGCACAGGAGAATACTTTTGCCGATCAGCATATTTGCCAGCTTTGGTAAAAAAGAGCACCATCCTTAGGTGAAGGTACACATTCCAATACAGTGAGCGTGGTGCTTTGGCATTCTTAACATAGCAGGCGATTTGCTTCCAGACTATGTGAACTGGATCCGGCTGAAGTTTGAATGTTGTTGCAACAACACTCTGTACGAATGAGAACTTTACAGAAGACTTAATTAAACCGCACAAAACAGTAACATTTCGGCTTGGTTATGCGAGACCTAGGTATCACTTTTTGCAGCGAATCCTACACACCAACCTGAAGTAATGTGCTTCACCATCGTAGACTATTGCATCGCGTTGTAATTTATCCACTGGAAGTACGGCAACCTATACTTTCGTTAGTACTTTCGTCACACAAAATCCAAACTAATTACTGGGACGAGTTTTGTACTGTCAAAAATGTTAGCTACTGCCAAGATGACGGCTGACGACAGACGGAGCGTTGAAACTTTTTTTTTTACACACAGGCAAATACCCTGGTCCACACTATGCCCATCGCAGCGATTACTGCGAGAATTGACACGCACACAACTGAATACACACACGCTCCCTTCTTTCTCACTCTTGCGCGATACAGTTGTTGTGTCGCTCTCGTCTACGCACTTTTCCCTTCACGCAAATCTTTTTTTTTCCTCAAAAATGTTCAGCATTGCATTACAGCAGCGCTTGCATGGTGACAGTCACCTTCGTGTGCTGACACGCACACAAACATGCACACACACTTCCACGTGCACACACACTTTATGTATACGAAGCATACGCACATTTCGAAACAGCTGCCACCGCGCGCCGTCAATTATTCTATCTCACCACTCTCTTTTTCTCTCTTGACGTTGTTCTCCCGTCAGCAACGCACAACCACCATAGCAGCACTGTTACGTTTTTTTCTTCTTCATCGTATGCCAAACTTTTCCATCTTTTCACTTTTAAAGAAAACGCAGAAAAGCATTCCTTTTCCAAAACTGCTCATTGTCAAATTCGTAGCTTAGCCACTTTTCCTTCCCCGCAAACGTCCGTGTTCTCACCTTGTGCAACGCACCGAATTGTTACGATCAGCTGAATTTGTTAACGCTCTGGTGCTGATGCTGCTGCTACTGCTGCTCCGGCGGGGCAATTCTGCTTCCACACCACCACCGCTGACTGGTTAGACCTTATGCCGCAGCCTCACGACCCGCCACGGGGCGCTGCTCCACTTACGCCTAGGCTGATGGTCTTAACCTTTCCAGCAACACCGGTTTAACGCACCTACAGCAGTTTAGAAAGAAGGATTAGTGCAGTGCCTAATCGCTTTGCCCGTCCCAAGAACCAACTCGTTGATTGCTTGCGAACAAACGGCTGTGACGGAAGGTAAATTTTCGACCAAGAAAAGTCACAACTGTCAAGCAAACTGAAGGCAGAGAATCGGTGAGAAGGAGAGAGAACACGCGAGAGCCGTTGAGGAAACGAGATTTGCCGCTCTTATTAAATGCATTTCTTTGTTACGCACTCTCCTCGAACTCTTTTCGATTTGGGCCGTTTCGTTGCTGGGAGGAGAAGAAAAATATACAAAATTTTCTCCAAATCACCAAGGATATCTCTATTTAAGATGTTTTCCACATTATCCTTAAATATTAATCCTTTTTGCAATGATTGCCCACCATCACGGTGTATGGAATTTGAACTGCAACGTTCATTGCATTCCATCATGTTTCACACCAGGAGTACCAGGAGCCTCCATCAACATTGGCAAAAAGGGCATACGGTGTACGGTATCGGTATAACATGATCATCAATAAGGTTAACGATCTTGAGGTTAATGCTCAACGGTGCCATTAGCCTTATGACTTTGGGATAAGAACTATTCCAGATTGAAGCCATAGGAATGTTTTTTTTTTCTTATTGGATGCTCATGAAAAAAAAACAAAATCCTCGTGCCGTATGATGTCCATATTTGTGCCGTTTTATGTGTTCAGCACAGGAACGACCGCTAACGTGTGTAATCTATTGCCCGAAAATCAGACTGCAATAACGGTCGTCCCGGAGAAAAATCGATATGACTCTGATTTTAATTATACATTCAATGTCACGAAGCGAATAGGCTCGTGCTTCTCAAGTATGTATGCATGTTCGCACGGAATGCAAAGATTCGCCCTGGAGAAAACTTCAGCCTTTCATCATTGTGCATGCATGCTGAATTCGCTGAGCAAATTAAATCCATTCCAAACTACCGTATAGTTTTGCACTGTTTGGTCCACTGTTTAATGCACTTTTGAAACAAGTTCCACTACGAGTACATTGGTTTTGCTACCGAAGGTATCGACATACAATGTAGCGACGAAATCAATACTGTTTTCTACACACTTTCGAGCCTGTTCTATCAACGAAAGGAAAGCATTTTTCTTCCAATTACAGTCCTTTACAGACATTGATCAACAATCGTGACACACTAATTTCGTTCACAGTGCAACCATCCGTGTGTGTGGTTCGTTCACAACCGAACAACTAAACGTTGAACGCACTCACTTTTCGACTGGCTATGAATGTCATTGGTTTCTGATCGAAATACAAAAAAAATGCTTCACATGTTCATCATATGGCCACCGTTGCACGGAAAATAGAATCTTTATCCTTGTCTTGTACCACATCTATGTTTCGTGTTGCGAGTTGCGAGAGAGAGAGAGAGAGAGGGCCACCGTTGCACGGAAAATAGAATCTTTATCCTTGTCTTGTACCACATCTATGTTTCGTGTTGCGAGTTGCGAGAGAGAGAGAGAGAGCGTAAGTCAGTGAGAGTGCTCCTCCACATGAAAATCCTCCAACAGTTGAAGAGAAAATTCAACGCTCAGTTGATTCAAGGAACACTAATTTCCCGAGAGCCCAACAAAGTGAGTAGAATAGACTGAACAAGAAAAGAATGAACAAGAAAAAATCACTATCGACAAAAAGGAGGTTGGCACGGAAGGAACTTTTTTCTTGCAAGACATCATTTCATAACTGCACAATCGGCCGCTGAACG
>AXCM01008080.1:0-12366 GCA_000473375.1 Anopheles culicifacies | reverse complement strand
TCCTTAACTGATCATTTAAGAATATAAGCAGCTCTTCCCAGTGTCCAGGATGGGAGTTGGGTGAGTATAAAACTACCCTGACGAATTCATTCAATACGATTATTGAAATAATCAAAGTAAGCTCTAAAATCCTTCACACATCATGTGCACCCTGCCACTCAGAAGAATCTTAGTGAGCGATTGACTGAACAGTAATGGCGGATGAGGAGAAAGAATCCTTCTTGTTCCTTTCAAACTTCTTTATTTGAGGGGAAATCTTCCAGTACTACATCGTATTATTTGATCGTTTCTAATTCAGAAGAGAACATCCAGCGCAATAGGTTCTCTAATTACTTCTATTACTTCTCCGGAGAGGTGTCTTACTGTTCCGCCTATTATCAAACATAATCGATGAAGATCTTCTATTACCGACTGTTAGCTTAATCTTACCGTACGATCAAGCTATCCGTACGTACGATCTCAACACCTGGGTACCCAAGAACAAGGGATATTTGTTAAACAATTATTCTTTAGAGCAATTTTCGCAAAGATCTCCGATGATCCTTAGCATGCGTTGTAGTGTACTTTGATAAGATCGATCCTCGATTTCTGTACGGCGATCTTTTTTTTCATGACCAAGAAACTCCTCATTACCGTCCTCTTATATTTCTTTCTTCTTCTTCCCACTTTTAGTTCCAAGGCGCATTAGGTACAGCTTAGTGTGTATGCCTAGAGGAGGATCAAGATCCCTGGAAGCTGTCCAACAGTATGATCCTCGGAATATCCACCAGTAGCAAGACCTGCCATGTGGAACACATCGAATCTGAGCATCATTAGGAGCTTCGAAATGATGAATAAATGAGACTTTTTTAGAACTACCCAGTTTCGTAGATGATCTCTTAGAATTATTTGAAACAAACGAATGATTTGCCGGACTTTGTCTCCTCCATTAAGGAGTTCTGGCGATATTTAGCCTAATGAAATCTTCTTTACTTTCTTAAGTTTCCCCAAAGGTAGTCAGAAGACATGTTATCAGAGTAACACCGGACAACCACGCCCATTGAGCCGTTTTAGTCCTTTCAAACTGACCCACAATAAAAAGCTTGAGAAATAAGTAGCTGATCTCCAAATTCCGTTAAAATGCATTCAATTCGTAAACTTTATTTCATGCCAAAAGGAACTGCCGGCCCGTTCCTACAAAGCTGGAGCAGCAACATTCACATTAATTTGGACCACAGGTGACTCCGGGTGGCGTGGAGGTGATGGCGATGGAGGATTTTTTCCACGTCCATCACGTTGTTGGCCATTCTTTCCTGGCTCCTGCCGGGCAGCGGGATGGCCACGGTGAGGGCCGTCCTTGGATTTGTTGGGCTTTTCCACTTCTGGCCGTTTGCCTTTGTTGTGGTGGTGAGGAATCAGAGAGTGTCCCGGATTCGGGCCCTTACCGTCCTTATCCTCTTTTTCATTTCCCTTTGGTTTTTCCTTCTTCTCCTCTTGCGGGTTTTCCTTTTCCAGGTCGGGTTTTTGGTCTGGTTTTTCCTGCTTTTCCGGCTCTCCTAAGGTGTCGTTAGGTTTCTTCTCGTCCACGGGAGCATCCGGTTGTTTCTGATCCGATGGCAATGGCTTTCCACCGAGCGGTTGCTCTTGAGGATCGATCAACTCCAGAAGCTCATCCACGTTGCTTAACTCGTCACTCGGCAGCGCATCGGGAATGTGTAGGAACGGTGGCAACTCAGCCGCATCTACATCCTTTGCACGATCTCCAATGATACGGTCCAGATATTCATCCGGAATACGGTCCTGTCCGTACAAATAGTTACCGTACAGTGGGTACAGTGTGTACTGATGCTGACCGGATGGATTACGGTACGCTACGTACGGTTTGGCCGCTGCTATAGCTGCAAGCGCCACTAACAAAAACACTACTGCTTTTCCCATGTTGAATAGAGTGGCTTTTGCGTTTGAATGACTGCTTCTGCTGCTGCTGACTGTGATGTCGGTTCGATGCCGGTGCGTACCTTTTATATACACACACGCCCCGGCAATCTTTGGAGCACTTGTATCAATATTCACGAAATAAAATCAACTCTTTGGCGTGATTTATAATTATGCAAACACTTATCTCGTAGCTTTTCCCGGGCGTATTTTCCCGCTCGAGGAGAGCATGGGTATGCGCTGTTCCGACGGGTGACAAGGTGTTGACAAGATCTGTTTAACTACACTTGAGATGCACGCGTAAGACGCGAGCTTCCAATCACGTTTTGAAAGTTTGCTACTCACTTGAGGTTATATACATATTTTCGTTTGTTACCAATGTACGATCACGTGTTGTAGCATGTTTTCGGAACAGAATTCCAATTGTCATCTTTATTAAGTGCTTACAGTATTGTATTTATTAATTAATGTTAAAAGGGAGGGGTCCTCTAATCGGATCTCGCGTACAGTCATTTCGTTTTTGAGGAATTTCCTAAAACGAGGTGACGTTTTGTAAGGTGTTTATTTGAACATTCTGTGAAGTGTGTACCTATTGGTAATACTACCAACACTAAGTTCCTACTATAAAAAGGGACGTTAGTCTTCCAGCTACCATCAATCAGTTTCGAAGCGGGAGCTCGTTGCAGTGTAATAAAAATGGCAAAAGTAGCAATTCTCGTGATCATTAGCCTTTGGGCGGGTGTTTTTGCGAAACCGTACGGCGTTGAGAAAGATTCGTCCATCAGCAGTTTCGATTCCAGCCCGCACAGATTGACGGATAACTATTTGATACAGCTGTATGAAAGATTGCTTCAAATTCGCCCAGCCAAACGTCCCCAAGTGGAGGAAGATCAATCGGACCAGCTTCCTAGTGGCACAAGGGACTCAAAGGACATCGTAACTGATGAAGCAAGTCGTCCAGTAGTTCCAGCCAAGAAGGATGATCACCAAGAATTAAACACACTGGACAAGGAATTATTGCCAGCTGTTGATCGGGAAGAGAAAAAGACTGAGCTGGATACTGGTGAGGGAAAACAACCGGCTTCAAAAAATAATGAATTGGAGCCCCAGCCAAAAGAGTCTGCCGAAGTCTCTCGGTATGATCCAAGACCGGAGATTAGTGGCAAAGTAGACGATAGCAAGGATAAACGCGGAAAGCACCCAGAACACGGTGTTGGAGCAACAGTTTCATCGGAACCAATGCCACCATTGGTACAAATTAATGTAAATGTAGCGTAAATATGACTTCAAATAAAGATGGAATTAAAGCAAAAAGAATGCAGTATTGCACTGAAGGTTTCGGAATGATTTTTGAGCCGCATTACAAGATTCGGCTGCCTAGCTAATAATTACCAGCATTATTTATTGGAACATCGACACTGACCACGTAAAATGCGACTTTTGTAGTTAAATCTCTCTTTCTCTCTCTCTCTACCATTAAACATGGCCACCGAACACACCAAAAACACACGACGGTACACAATGGGACATACATAAAATAGTTGCTATTTGCGAGTGTCCAGCTCACTGTCCGCAGC
The DNA here is from genome assembly GCA_000473375.1 of Anopheles culicifacies. Classification (NCBI taxonomy): domain Eukaryota; kingdom Metazoa; phylum Arthropoda; class Insecta; order Diptera; family Culicidae; genus Anopheles; species Anopheles culicifacies. The sequence continues at coordinate 8,875 of AXCM01008080.1, read as the reverse complement.
CATCTCAACCGGCAACAAGCTTCTGCAGCTGCTCATTAATTTCCGTCGTATCGATAGCCTTCGGGGCAGAATTCTGACCCTCATCCGATGCTCCAGCTGCTCCCGTTCCCAGTGGTCGACTGCATACCTTCTTGTGGGTAAACCAATGTAACCGTTGGCACTCCCGATCGCAGTACTGTACCTCCTTGCATTTGGAACACTTTTTGTCCGGTTTTTCCTCCCCACAGGAGCTGCAGTACGTGATCGTATCCTGGAACCCGCGCTGTCCGTTTATTGCCGCCCGTACAATATCCAAGGCGGGGGCAACATTATCCCTACTGGTAAGCTGTGTTACCATCTGCCGGAAGATGGTACAATCGTGGAACGGGAACTCGCGCACACATTGGCGTACGAGCGCTTCCACGTAGTCGAGCGTACCGTCCTTGTTGGGTTTTAGCACGCGCTTAGCAAACAGCTCCACGAAATCGGTCTTTGGGTCTTGTTGTGCATCGCGCCTCGAGTTTATGTAGTCGCGATGCTTTACGATTTCTCCCACGACGTACGCGAGATAGTGATACTTAAACGCCATGACCTCGTTCACCTCACTGCGCCGTTTCATCGCGCGCTCCATCATGTCGACCAGCACCGCTCGCAAGCTCTTCATGTCGGCCGCAAACAGACCGTACCGCTGCAGGTTCAACAGTATCCGCACCGGGTGAATGTTCACCTGCATTATGAAGCGATGGAACGGTTCCAGCAGTACCGCCGGCAGGAGGGTTTCCTTCTGACCGCTGTCTACCGTATAGCATTCGACGTCTTTCAGCGGTACGAAATGGTTTATCGTTCCGACTGCTTCATGGTTCGCCACGAACGCACCCATCTGGGCTGGCGTTCGGCCGACGGAATTGATCGCCTTAGAATCTGCCCCGGCCAGTAGCAGCTTCAGACAAACCTCCGCATTGCCGGACAGTGCACCAAAGTGTAGCGCCGTGTAGTGATACTCATGTTTGCTCGAGTTCACATCCGCACCCTGGTCGAGCAGCAGCTGTACCGCTTCCTTGTTGCCCTTGTACGCCGCATGCTGCAACGGTGTCATCCCATTTTCGTCTACAAAATCCACACAGGATTTGTACTGCGACAGCAACAATTTCAACTCACTATTTTCGTTCTTCGAAATGCGATCAAATATTGCCTGCTGGTCGGTGGTCAGTACCACCTTCGGAGTGGTGCTGCTGTTCGCTTTACTTCCGCTGTCGGCGGTTTCTGCAGCATTTGATTGTTCGGACGACATGCTACCGGATGGCGTGTGGTCTGTAGGTGTTACGAGAAGGTGATAAATTTAATATCACAGACGAGTCCTCCAAAATTGGCTGTTGAAGCAAATTATCACTTCTTTTCTTCTCCGACTCACATACAAACTGTGCCCACAAACATGCGCTTTGAAGCTTTTGACAGCTCAGAGCCGTCACGAGCAGCACAGTGGTTAGTCTGCCGGGTCAGAATGTTTGACAGCTTGCGTAACCATTCATTTTTAAATTTGTTCTCTAAATTCCGTTAAAATAGTTCATTCTACTACTATATGAAAAAGATTACAATCTACAATACATTAATAGTTGATGCTTTATGTAAAATAACTTTATTTAAACGAGCATTTCGGTCGCTTCAACCCTAATCAGACTAGCGAAAACACAACTTTGCAAACTTAAGCACGTTCAAGTCATGGGAGATTACACAGATTACACGTCCTGCTACATCATTATGCAATATATTAAATGATTGCGCACGAGAAAATGTTTTTTAATTGTAAGCGATAGCTAATTTATTGCTGGAATAGTTTGGTATAAGCAGGTTTGAACAACAATTTTGCGTACACACATTCATTTACAGTGAGATTCTTGTTGCTGTTAGCTTAAGCAATAGCATCTTTTCAGGCTATATGTTGTATAGTTTGTATTACGTTATTCTAAAAGTAAATATACTGATTATCACCTATCGTTCAATCGTAAAATCCAGTCACATTAACGGAACTCCAGTTTGCCTACAAAACAACAAACACGCGAGGGAATGGTTAATTGGAGCCAGATTTTTAATCTCTTCCTACAACAGCTTACCTGAATTCCAAGTATCCAACCAGTGCCTGCCGGATTTAGCGGTGTAATGCCGCTACGTTTACATACGTAGCCCGATTGTGACACCGCGAACACGTGCTCACCGACGGACACATTTTTAAATCCACTGTTTCCCTCGTAATGGGGCGGATCGTTCAGCACGTTGGGCAACAGCTGCCAGTGGCTACCCTCCGGGAATGTGCCATTAATTTCCTTCCGTACCGAGAGCCGCCCAACCGTGTCCAGGGCCCAGATTCCACACCGACCCACCGAAATTTGCTTAAAACTAACGCCGCCTGGCGGTTCGATCAGTTGCCATTTGTTGCCGAGTGGATTTTCCACCGTAATACCGCATCGCAGGAATGCACTACCATTCTTACCGACGGTCCAAACCTTGTTGTCGTGAATACTAATACTGCTTAACGGTTGATCGCACGGTACGTGTTCCCAACCGGTACCCTAAAAGGGGAAAAAATGGAAAACAATTCAATTAAACGAGGAATCGTTTTGGTGGCCCCTATCGACGCAAAAACATACCGCCGGTTGGGATTGAGATACACCGCGACGATACAACACATCGCCGTTCGCTGCAATCGCCCACACCGTGATTGTGCAGTCCGCTTCATCGCTGTCCGGTTGCAGCGACACGTCCACCACCTTCGTGTTACCAATCTCCTGCCATGGACCACTAGTCGTTAGCCGGCACTTGCGATACCAACGTCGTCTCCGGACGTAATCCGTAAACTGTTTCTTCGCATGGTACGAGGCGGGAAAATCGACCGCATACTGCCACCCATCCCGATCGACACCACCCGGATTGTGGAAATCCACCATCCAATCACTGATCCACTGCCAGTGCATCGATAGTAGCTTCGCATGCTCTTTGCTACGTTTGTGCTTGCCCGTCACATCGCTCCACATATGGCGATCCGTTGGCAATCCGGTCGACGAAAACCCAGACAATGGGTTCCACCGTTGGTTTTCGTAGATGTAATAATTTTGCGTATCCGTCATCACGTTAATGCCCTGGCTGCTCGTTTCCAGTCCCTTCAGAAAGGCTCCACCCCAACCGCCGGTATACACCCAGGCAGTATTATCATATCCAACGCCCCAAACCACACCAGCCTTGCACGATACGACACGCTTCATGTGGCCACCAATCTGACGCCAGTAGGCATCGCGAAGCGGAATAATAATCTTCGGACTGTCGTAAACGATCTGCAGGATCTTCACCCGTCCACTACTGTACAGACTGCACACAGTGTCCGGAGCAAGTCCGCTACGGTAGTGAAACTTGGGATGTTCCGTTCCGTTCACCTTCACCCGGAACCCGTCCGTGTCGCTGTAAATCTCCAGCTTAAACTCAGCGCCCGGTGCAAACGTTACAAGCCGATCGCGTATTTCGTCCTCGCTCCAGGCGGATGCAGCCATCGAATTAAACACGGTCAAATTTTCATTAAACCGCGGATTTATGTGCAACGGAATGTTGCGTTGCGTTTCCAGCTTAGGGCGCGAGCGTACCGTCGGATGACCCTGCAGATCAAACCGTACCTGATCGGCGTCGTCGTAGATGAAGCCACTAATTTCCAACCGCGAACCGATGAGCATTCTAATGGGGAAGGAAATGAAACATGAAGTAATTACGCAAATCGGCCCCGGTGCCGGCACTAAAATATGTCCCAAATTTGAATACCACTTACCCATTGTGAAGTGATGTTAAGTACGGTGTTTCGGTCGCTTTCAGATCGATTCGCTGGCGGTAGCTCTCAACGTCCCGTTCCCACTGTTGTGCCTCCAGGTTGATCGGATCGAACACAAACACATCACCCATGCCGGACGTGATCCACACCGAACGTACCGACGGTCGGCCCTGTACCTCATTTATCTGACAACACACCGAGGTGAGGTGAGAGATCCAATCTTCCAGATCCGTATCACCGCTAAACTGTAGCTTCAGCGGTGAAGATCCCGGTGGCAAACGGGGCGCATGAATGGCAAGCCGAGGTGAACCAGGCTCACTGCAGCACATGATGCACGTAATCTCGGACAACGAAAACTGCATCTTCGTCGTGATGCCGTCCGAGTTGAGCACAGTCAACGTACCGGAATCGGGCCCCGTCCCTTGATTGTTGACCCACTCGAGCTCGATCAGGCAGTCCTCGAATGGGTGGCCCGATTTAGCACACCGAGCTTCACCCGATTTGACCCACGAACTCATCTCGATCGCTTTTTCGTAGTGTGCAAAGGCACCACTCTCCATCTCGGCCGCTGGTAAGCGTTTCTTCAGATCGTCCAACAGCCGCAAACGCCACGCTTGGTTCAGTTCCTCTGATGCGTTCACCGAATAGCTATCGTTAAACCAGTTCGGCAGCATGGCCGGATCGACTGTAACGGCGCCGGCCGAGCAGCCCACCCACTGTACCTCACAGTCCGTCCAATTCTGCGAACCGCCATGATCTTCACACTCCCCAAATACGCCAGAATCGCGCGAGGTTTCACCCTCGAACACGCTCGAATCCGTTTCCGGATGTGCCTCGGTACCAACGACGGAACCAACCGAACGTACCGGACTCCAGGCGCGGGAGTTCTTCAACTGCTTACCGGAGATTTCGTACACTTCGTTGCTGACCGGTACGCTTGTCCCGGCCACACTTTCCAACGAAACTTTCTGGGTGAGCTTACTCTCCACGAGACTTCCGACGTGCTGTTGCTTCGCCTCAATTTGACTGGCCAGGGCATCGGGCGAGAGTTCCGGTTTGTGCCACAGTTCGGGGCGGTTTTTTACATTCGCTGTCGGTGCGGAACGGGACGTTTCCTCGATACCTCCGGTCGTTCCTCCGCCAACACTACCGCTAGCATTGCCCGTCTCTTGTTGCAGCCGTTCCTTGTACAGACTGTTCAAACTGCGATGCTTTGTCGTCGTCGGCGAGTTGGTTCCACTTTGGCGACTGGAAAACGAAAAGTTACTGGACGTTCGGCTTAGCTGCATCGGTAGCTGTATGAGGCGCCACTTCTTGCCGGTAGGATCCGAAGCCGAAACACCCGACCGGAAGTAAAGGGCTCGATCTTCCGAACCAACGGCAAACACCTGATCGTTTGCGGCCACGGAAATGTACGAAATGTTCCCAACCATCTCCACCCAGCCACTTCCGATGGCGGCATCTTCGCTAATGCCGGCTGCTTCCCCGTGTACACCCCGGCGGAACCACACATGGTTGTCGTTCGTTACGCACCACACGGAGTTGGTGCCGACAGCGACCTGTGTGATTTTGAGATTCGTGCCCGGTGGTTTCACTTCCAACCATGTGCTTCCGGTGAGGGAATCGCGCGTTATACCGGCACGTACAATCGCACGCCCATTGTACAGTACGGCCCATACGAGCCCGGTTGCTCCGATGGAAATCTGCGACACCTCACAACCGGATGGGGTTGTAACAGCTGTCCAGCGTAAACCTTCCGGTGCGGTTGTACTAACGCCCGACCGGAACATTACCCGTCCGTGAGCCGTAACGGCCCACACCAGCAGCAGCCCCGGTGAAGTACCGGGCACATTAGCGCCACCGATAGACACATCGATGAATGGTTCCTGGGTGGGATCCTTGTGCAATGGTGCGACCGCACACCAGGAGTTTAGGGCACAGTAACGCCGGAAGCGTACCCACTTCCGGCGACGGACGCACGACTTCCAGTTCTTCTGTGGATGGTAGGTGGCGGGGAAATCTACCGCATACGTCCAACCGTCGTGATCTAGTGGCTGACCGTCAAGGTTAAGATCGAGCTGCCATTCACCTTCCCACTGCCAGGCCATAGACGGCAGGCGTACCTTGTCAATGTTACGATCAACCGTTCCGTCAGCATTCGAGAAATGGTACCGATCCGTGGGAAGTAACCGGTTGGAAAATCCTTCTATTGGCAGCCAGCGCTCATTTTCGTACGCTTCCTCTTTGATGCGGATTGGCACATCTAGCCCGTGGACGTGAACGTACACCTGTCGGTCACCTCCGATAGCCCACATGAAATGTGGCACCACGCAGATTTTCTTAAACTCCAGCCCCAAATAGAGAAACTCGCGCCAGGCAGAGCCGGAAGTGGATAGTGCATACACCCGGCCTTCATTGCTGTTTGCAAATAGAAGCGTACTTGGCATTGCTCTTTTATGGTCCGTACGATTCGTTTATCCTTGAACGCAAACGTTGAACACCAGCCGATGTTACAGGTGACGAAGTTATTGTACGTGACACACAGCCACACAATAGACTTGCCGTATCCTTGTCGCAAATAATCGATAACCGAGGTCGATTGGTAGAGTGGTTTTTTTTTCTCACAACACACGGTTATTGCAGATCACACGATGCACACCGAACTGATTACGTACTATGCATCACGAACGTCAGTATAATTACGCTGTGTTGCAGTATGAAGTCACAGCCACTTGCTGACTAGCAAATTATCATCGTTTTAAATCACCACACACCCTCCACAAAGATGCAAACAGCGAGATCGGAAAATTTTCGTTTGACAGATCTCAAACAATTCTACGTCCTGCCCTGTCGGAAAGCCGAACGTTCTACGGATGTAAACAAAACAATCCACAGTGGTTACACAAACTGCATCGCATTGGACAGTTTTTATTTTGTGTTTTGTTTTAATTATTCCAACTTTTGCCATTTTTATGCTAAATAAAGAAGTAAAATTATTTAAAAAAACATCATTAATAACAAAAAATTGTGAGGATTTTCCATGAATTAGTTAAATAGATTATTACATAAAAAATGATAAATAAATCACAGATTGGAATTTCACCCACAATGATCCCATTGTTCATGTTCTGTGTTAATGTCAAACGTATGAATGTAAACAATAACAAACAAACCGCCAAGGTACAAAATCTACTAAATTGGCGATTTTTGTACGTTTTCAGGTAAACGGGTTCGTTTGTAGTTTTTGTGCAACTCCCAAAATAGTCCCATGAATGCAACTAATTCATTCCAATGTTTTAAATTACAGATCGAACACCTTTCGCTGTGTTTGGTGGCCAGTAGTGTAACTGACGTTTGAAAAAGCAAAAACGTGATTTATCAAGTGCAGGCAGCAATGGATATTTCAGTGCACTGTGCAAAACAACGAGTGTCGTTATATGACGCAACGGTATGCTCATTGCAATATTCCATGCAATACACCTTCAATATAAAATACCCGGCCGGCCTTCGAGGGCGGTTCAGTTGTCAATGGCTAGTGATTTTCGTCGGTGCAGATTGTACGCAGCCTAGCTTTAACGCATTGCAACGATGGATAGAGGTAAACTGAACAAAAACAACTTTAAAGGCAATCCCCTACACTGGTGTGCGGCAAACAATTGGCCCAAAGAGGTTCACAAATGTTTGGAAAAGGGCGATAATCCTTACCGTCCCAACAGGGACGGATTATCTCCGATGCATGCTGCAATTGCACATAATGCATATCTGGCGGTGAACATCTTGCTGGAACGATACACAAACGATATAGCAATCGTGAAAGAGCACATGGAGAAAAGATTCCGATGGAAAATGGAAAACAATTGCTGGAATAAACGGCCCATCCTGATCGCGTGCACGGCAGAGGAACGCGAACAAGTGCAACTGGTGGCAAGCTCCTGTCCCTCGGCTATTCCATTCAATGTGCAAGTGTTTGTCTTTTTTCTAACCCCGTACTACGGAACTCAACTTACCGCACTCGACGTGTGTGCCAAGGACAAGCAAACTACTGTGCTGCGGTGCATTAATATGTTGCTGCCTAATGGTGTTTTATCGTTGGATAGAACCGATTTACGAAATGATTCCATGACCTACCTGCAGACGGCCTGTCTGTACAATCGTGTGGAAAAGATCCCATCTCTATTAGCACACGGTTCCCACCTTTACGCTACTGGGAACGGTGATAGCATTCCACTAATGACGGCCTGTCGGACTATGAAAACGGATATCGTTAAACTACTGCTAACAAAATACGTAAACCATTACGATCCTACCGTATTGGATAATCAACAGCGCAATGTGTTTCACATCTGCTTGGAAACGGCTAATCCAAAGCTGACCGATTACGTGCTGAAGGCATTGATTAGCTATCGCACAGCAAAGTTCGGTGAGACGGAGTCGGAAGCGTTTAATCGAATTTTTCCGTACAAATCGGAGGAGCACAAATTTTTGACCACCTGGTCACGTATTCGACCAATTATGAAGGAGCAGTGCGCCCAATACGTAGTACAATATCGGCTCGATCTGACTTACAGCAACGGTGAATGCCTTAACGTGGTGCAATTGCTTTCGCGGAAGCTAGCACTCGATTACTGTTTTGAGGAAATTCGTCGTAATCCGGACATACTCAAGCTGGAAGAAGGTGGCGCAGACAAACGTGCTTCATCATCTTTACAAACACAATCATCTGGATTTTGTCCGGGAGCTGTATGAGCGGTATCCGGCCGTAAAAGTGTTATTCGAAACCAAAGCAGCCTTTGAGATTCTCCGGGTAACGTTAACCCATCGGCTGCTAGATAGGCTCAGCTTGATACTAGAGCATCATAAAGAATATCTACGTTCTAAACCCGCCGAACTGGAGGAGTATGCCATCGGTCAGACGTGGTTCGATAGATCCGTGTACAGAGAACCATTTGCACTGCTAACAGCCGCATTTCCAGAGAAGCAGGATATAATAAACGACACCACTGCAAAGGCGGCTAAACTGCATCAATTCAAATGTGAGTACATAAAACACCAGCGGGAATAAAAATACTCACAATTAATGTTTTGCTT
>AXCM01008074.1:0-13507 GCA_000473375.1 Anopheles culicifacies | reverse complement strand
TACACCACACACACTTGCTATAGGAAAACAATACGACAGTACCCTGTGGGAAAGGAAAATATTAACAAATGTAAGCAACGGTTGAAAATTTACACAAAATTGCCCTTCTACAGATGGGCAAGTAGAGATTCTTCTTTTTTCTCGATTGAAACCACTTGCACTTGATATACTGCACAGTTGGATGCCAGAATCACAGAAACCGTTGGACGAAACTGCATTAATCTACTTCACAGAGAAAAGACGCCATAGTACACTACTCGGTGGCGAACCATTTTGTTCATTTTTCATATTTCAGCACTTTTGGTACGCAATATTACACACTTTTTTTATGAAATAGTACTTTTAAACACGAAATGCCAACAATTACACTCAATAAAATAATAATCACCATAGACGGGGTTATTAAACCACCTCGAAAAAGGTTCGGCAGGAAACGGTTAAAAAGCCGGTTCTTTTGTCGGTCAGTTGCTACCAATACTTTTACACCCGGCAGGAATGGCTACGTTGAAAAGGATACCGCACGTATGCTGTCCTGTTGTACGAGTCTAGAACATTTCCACACACTCTCGTACAAGGATTTCCATGGCGTTCATGGAATTTGCAAAAACACACCCTAGCAACCAGACTAGCAACGTCCATGTAAAGTTAAATTGATTCATGTCCGTACGCTCTCCTCAACACATGAAACAATAGAACATATAAAAAGGGTCAGATATTTTTTGATTTACAGGAACACATTTCACGACGTTGGCTGTGGTTCCGAATCGAACGGAATCAAAAACGTAAAGCACTTTTGATTGGCGAAAGGGTAATTTACGATGATGTTTGCTAGTCGATCGCGTGTGTCCTTCGGTCAGAAAAACATGCACGCTTGCATCCATGACCGTTTTGTTACCGAAAATGCAACATCATCACCACCGTCTGCATATTTTGGCACACCGAAAGAATATTGCACAGACGGACAATCTTCCACACTTCCATTGAAATTATTGTACACTCCACTTCAACCTCACACCATGCACGAACAATAGTTGGTAAGTTTTTTAACAAAAAAAAAATCACCATTACGAGAATTTCCACTCAGCTAGCAAACGATCGCTGTCTGTTACCGAGAATTGTTTTCACTACACATTCGCTTACCGGCTTCGCTGCAATCACGCACGCACGGTGCATTTGTGTGATTCCTCGCAAGTCAGATGTTGTTGTTTGAATGCGGTGTTGAGCAAATCACCGAACAGCGGGCCCCGTCTGATTCTGGTTACTAACGCACACAAAAGCCGGATTCGTTAAGCTTTCGTTAAGGAGATGCTCCCACCTGGCTGCTCCACGTGCAAGTGCGAGATGGCATACCGTACTGTGCCGGTCGGCAGAGCGAGTCCGTTACATACGAATGGCTGTGGAGCAAGAGAGCAAACGTGACCAAATGCGAGAGAGCTTTGCTCGATCGGTTTCATTCGGGAGCACGTTTGACGTTTGCAATATTCCAAAGCATAGCGGGCAAGACATCTACGCACTCTTCCACCAAAAAGGGTAAAACATTTCAAATCATAAGTATATTATATGAACAAATTTAAGTATTTTATTGCCATACTATCATAAAAAATATAGTTGTCTTATATAAATGCCACTATCCAAGGGTAAATTCCTTTTATTTACATACTTTTCTGGAATTGTTCCGCTCAGAAGCCATCTGTCATTTCATGCTTTGCTGTCAAACCGCATTCAGTGGACCAACCTGACAGGAAACGTATTCGTGAATGTGAAAAATTCTTTCTCCGTGCTCATTCTGCGTTCACAAGATTTAACATCGAAAAAATACGTGTTACGGACAATTTACTGCAGGAAAGAAGTAGTATTTGTCAAGATTAAGTGAATCCGCTTCAGTTCCACAAGTGGAACGTGTTTGTCGTGCAGGTAAAATTGGTTTTTGGTGCAATCTTTGCCTTCACCTTGGCGGCGTCCATAGGACCGGTGTTCCGCCATATTAGAATTGTGAATATCTGGGAATTGGAATGTGTTGTGTGCTTAGATGCAGAAGTACGCCTTAACATCTTGTACGTACGTCCTATTAAATTGTATCTTTCTTTCAAACTTTACGTTTTAGCTGACGAACGGTACTGTTCCATTTTCGAAATATTTGTGACTGTATAAGGAAGAAGAAGGAGAGAAGGCAGGAAAACAGTGAGAAAAGAAGGTTCTGAAAATGGTTTTACGTGGTGTGCGGGGCGGTTACCACTCGCGGGGTGGAGGTTCACGTGGAGCTGGACGCAGCTCGTACCACGGCGGAAGTGGATACCATGGTTCGAATCATAACAGCAGCAGCTATGACAACCGGAATGATAACCGTAACAGTCGGTACAGTAGCAGTGGTGGTGGTGGCGGCGGCGGCGGCGGCGGCGGTGGCGGTGGATACGATTCCCGCAACTCGTCCCGGTATGAGTCAGACTCAAGGTATTCTCGGCACGATAGTCGCACCGATAACTACAAGCGTTCGAACTCTTCCAAGTACGAGGTAAGCGAGTGGCTGCTCCGGCCATCAAACATTTTATTTAAAATAATCAACCTTACCAATAGAAACAATCTTGACACTGTGTGACAGCGTAATATCGAATTAATATTTGTTTCCCTTCATTCTTGTCAGGATAATCGTGACCGTCGTTCGCCGGATCGGAAGCGTCCTCGCAGTGATCACAATGCTCAGGTAATTGTGGGTTATGTTATCTACCGATTCGACTTTGGCTAAAATGTTGCAAGTGTAAGAAACACGCTGTTAAAGCGAAATGCGAACGCAAATCAGTGTTCATGCTCAATGTTTGCCTCGAATGGCATTGTTGGCCTTCTGCAACATAACTTTCGGTCCGTCTGGAAAGGTTAAACCATACACTCATAGTAATGTTTAGTGATCGCTGGCACTAGTTTCCCCGTTGCGGGAAATGTACTACTTTTCGCCGTAATTTTGCCTTTACCTTTCCTCATCCTGAGTAATGTATTAGAACGCTTGTTTATGATACCTTTTACATACTATTTACTTTCGGGATTCACATATTAATTGATGATACTTTTCTTTATTTCGCGTTTAACATCAAATCCGTAAAGTTATTTCCAATGAAGAAGAGACACGCGGTTAAGCTGCTACAGCTGATGATCATTTGAGCTATACGCATATAAAAACAGGAATGGATTTGTCTGTTGTGCGCATCCTTCCTAGAGAACGAGGTTCTGATGAAAGTTAAGAACCCGCGCATATTCGTGGACGAATAGTACCGTACCGTTTAGACCGGAAATGATTCACATATACTGGCGGTAGGTTCCCGGACTGAGTCGGTTTTGATAATTGGAAAGCAGATTGAATAGAGAGAGCGAGAGAGTGAGCAAGAGCGAGTGGAAATTGACTGTTTTCTTTGTTAATGAACAACGGAATCTTCTTGGTGCAAAACGCATTCGCGAAAGCAAAGATATATGCGGTATCAAAGGTTCTATCCACAAAGCGAAAGAGAGAAGAATGGCCACAATTGCTGCAGGAAATCGAACATCTTTGCCAGGAAGAGAGATCAATCGCAAAAGCATCCTCTCTTCGTAGTCGGTATGGTTCAATGTAACAAAAGTAATTTCATCGTTTAGCGTACTACAAAAAAAGGAGCATTTTATGTACGATTCGCAGACTCCTCGGGCGTTCCTCCTTAAGTTTATCTTGCATCCATCCATTTTCCCGGTTCAGCATTGCATAATGATGGTATATATCGTAACGGAAAAGCCCCGCAAAGAGCGATCACCGTTGCACGTGCCACAGAATGCGACAAGTAGCGGCAAATGATCCCCGATCTCACTCGATCGATCGGTTGTATGTGTGGGCCAACGGAAGAAAAAAAAAACTCGCCGGATTTCAAGTGTGGTTCTCGTCATGCATACTTTTTTCCTTTGTACCTTATGTACCGATACCGATGTATTGTGCCTAGTGCATCGTTGCGTGTTCTCTGCAGAGTTTTCTTTCTGGGTGCATTTACTACATCAGTGAAATTCCAATTCAAATACGAGTAGAGCAAATTCTTCATGATTGCATGTGAAGCACCTGATTAAAGCAGCGACTCCATCAAGATATGGAAACTCGAGACATATAAAAAAACTGATAAACAATAACACACAGTTCAGTAGTAGGATCTTCGCATCCCCCGATGGTATTCTAATGGAGGCTGTGAAAACAGAAGACTTGTTCTAGCTATGTGGAATGCTGATTGTGCTGGTGGCTGCATGCGTTACAAAGAGGCAGAACAGAATGTTAAGCGTGATGTATGAAGGCGGAAGTGCTAAATTTCACTATGAAAAGGACATCTAAGAGAATGAGACTGGACGAGGAAAACATGTGTGGGAGAGAGAGAGAATTGGTGAAAGTAACATCGATATGCACACACCTAGTACACATGCCATCATAATAACATACTGAGGCGTTTGGTGAAAGCTTTTTTATATGCATTTATAAAGACAAATGGAATATCGGAAAAAAGGTGCACGTGTCGCAGCAAAACGGAAGACTTGTAAGCGATCGTATAGTCCTACATGGCTAGCTAATTCTATCGCTTACCTCTCTAATGCAACGGATCGGATTTTAGCGTCCGTAACAGTATTACAAGCGAAACAAACCCTCCAAAGATAAACATGGGCCCATTTTAACCAACCTAAAAACCAAATCAAAGATCAACCTTCTCCTTTATCTGACATGAACTGATTCTAATGCAAATCTCTTCAACCAATTCACGAAACTATCCATCACATGAATGTACTGTTGGGTGTGTTTTACCGTCGTGGTTCCCGCTCGGTCGGTATAATGCACGCGATGGAACACGAACACGGATATGATACATCTCTCGTATCGTCGGCGATCGGGATTCGCGATGCACGGCGTTATCCGGTGATGCGCGGACAAATGCAGGGAGGAAGTTCGCGGCGCGATTATGGCAGCAGCGGTAGCGGTACGGTTGGTGGACGCGGTGGAGGATCGTCCAGTCGGTACCACGAGGGAGGCAGCTCCAGCTCGTCCTACGATAAGCGTGGTAGCAACGAGCACCATTCGTCATCGTCCGGTACCGCCGACAGTTCGAGCCGCAGCAAGTTCGATCATCATCGCAGCAGCAGCAGTGCCAGCCGTAGCCATGGTGGTGGTGGTGGTGGTGGTGGTGGCGGTGATTCCAGCAGTTCTTATAGGTCGCGGGACAACAGCACTACCAACATGGGTCCGCCACGTTCGGTGGCAATGCGGAGCAACCATAGCAGCAGCAGCGGCGGTCGTTCGATGATGCGTCCCCCGATGGGAGGTGGCCATCGGTCGCACCTTGGTGGTAGCTCACTCATGGGCAGTGGTGGAATGCATCGCCGGGGAAGCGGTATGATGCGAGGTCGGATTTCGCATTACCGCTCCGATGGCCGGCGGGGCATGATGACGTCACGCATCATGGGTGGGCACCACCGACGTACGGATATGCGTTCGATGACGATGCACAACCGGCGCTATCCATCGATCAGGGGTCGAGGTGATATGCGAAATCGAATCATGAGTGGCAGCGACATGATGTCCAAACGCACGTTAGATACGAAGATATCGAAGAAGTACGTCTTAGATGTATGTTAACATGGTGCGACCAGCCCAATAACTGAATTTCTTTTCCACGCAGAGTACTCTACAAGCGTGCGCTACAGGCGGCCAAAGATGGCTACGATGAGTCACCGTCCGATAATGATGAGGATGATGACGAGGACGATGGTGGTGACGTCGATGCGACACCTTCACGCTCTAAAAAGGCCAAGAAATCGGACACCAGCGTTGTGGAGGACGAAGATGAAGAGGAAGATGAGGACATTAAAGAGGAGAAAAGGGAACTGTGGGATGATGATGACGATGCTGGGGACACAAAGTCCAAATCATCAGCTCGCAATGAGGAGGATCACGACGAAGATGATGCCAACAAAACCGGTATGAATGGAAACTCTGGCGTTATATACTATTGTATCGTTAATGTCTGGCATTTTCTCTTAATTACTACAGGTACCACAGTCGGTGATGAAGGTGAGGAAAAAGAAAAGGATGCTACAACAAAACAACAAACACCAGCTAAGAAGACGATTAAGAAGGAGGACACTAAGGATAGTGCGGATGGAGATCGTAAAGCTTCGGACGAGACGTCGGAAAATAAACGATCGACTAAGATCAACACCAAGTATCGTTCGTCGAACTTCATCAAGCTCACGTGTGCGCATTGCAAAATAAAGTGTGTGACGTTCAAGGTAAGTAAATAAGGGGAACGGGACGGCTCAGTACACCTCGCAAATTCATGATCCTTATCGAACCTTCTTGCCATCTTCAGGAGTACCACACGCATCTTTATACACGGTCACATAAAATGAAGATGCGTGCGTTGGCGGTAAAGTGCCGGGAACGTCTGCTGGAAATGCGTGCCGCACAACGCAATGCTCAAAAGGATGAGGATGAAAAATCGGATGATGGAACGGGTGGTGAGGACAGCAAGCGTCCCGGATTTTGTATGCTGTGCCGGTTAAACTACCGACAGCCGCGCGCCATCCATCAGCAGTCCGAGGGACACAAAATGATGAAGAAATTCCTTATGCCGTACTGCAACATATGTAAACTCGGCTTCAAAAGCCCGATGGCGTTTGAAACGCATCGCGCATCGTTGGATCATTTGAAAATTAAGGCTCGCGTCGAGCGTTACGCATCCTCCACGAAGGGAGATGAGTCGGGCGAGGAGAATCCAGCCGATACGGGCGATATCGATCTGGACAGCTTGACCATCGTCGACGAGGTTGGCAAGGTGGACGAAATATGTGACCCGGGCGCTGGAGGGGAAACGCCTGCCCGGAAGCGTGGCTTCGGCGATGTTAGTGGTCGGGCCGGCACGGAAGATGAGGATGAAGAGGATGACGATGAGGAGGACGAGGACGATGAGAATCAAATGATCATCGGTGAGGAGCACGTGAAGAAGGTACAGGTACAATACTGTGAGCTGTGCAATATGTATCTGCCCCGGCGTGCGGAAAATCAGGAAAGGGTATTGCGTGAGCACTGTAAGAAGCGATCTCATCTGAAGTTGTACATTCGGTTCCGCAACGATAAGAAACTGCGCGAACAGGCAGAACGCATCCACAAGAAGAAGCTGAAGGTTGACAAGGAGGTAGCCACAGGGACGAAAGGTAAGGCCAAAGATGTAATGCATGTTTGTTTGTGTCTAGTGTTGGATGAATCAAATTCGGATTTACGAATCTATATGAAACTTTTAAAAAAACGAAAGTTTCATTAAGCATCACACCAATGTCCGCAATAATTAGTGATTAGTGATGAGACATTAACCTATATCTTCTTTCTCCAGGTGATGAGAAGAAAGCGAATGATTCGACTGGAACCACCGAATCAAAGCCGTCTACTGACAGCAACAATACAGGCAGTGCTAATGCAACCGAATCTGTTACTGTAAAAACCGAACCCGTTGTCAAACAAGAGAAGAAGCACGATAGTTCCGCAGGAAGCGATTCTACCACCAACACAACTAAGACAAACGCCTCCAACGCAGGCAATACGAATACTACAGCATCCCACGATGCGGCAAGTATTGACTCGTGCGAAGCAAATCTATCGCTTGATGGAAGCAACAATTTAACCTCGCTCAGTGGTACCGATGGTCCCGGTACGTTGACAGACGAACAGGTCGACAAGCTGATGTGGCAGGTGGTGGACAATGATGATTTGGGCGACCTGTTGCGTGACGTGCAGGATGATGTCGAAGAGGAGGATGACGATAAAACGAACCTGGAGCGTTACGACAAGTTCCGGCACACGGAAAAGAACGGACTAGAGCAGCAGCGATCGGATGCGGCCGGTGATGGTGTCGAGGACGAGGAGGACAGCGTTTCTAGCAAGCCGCAGAGTGGTGCCGGTAAAAAAGGAACTGCTGCCAACGGTGGTGCAGATGTGGCCGCAAACGGTGACGCTGGGAAAGAGTCGAAAACGGTTGTAGGTTAGATGATGATGGTACGAGGAGCAACTATCTGTAAACGAGCCAAATCCGTAGCAGATTATGGACGGGCAGGCTTATTATGATAAGAGTGCACAGGGTGCGTGTTACGTTAGTGCAACAGTATGAATGTACCTTAGAGGGAAACAGTTTGCAAAATTTGCACATGATTCGAACGTTGCAATTGGGCATAACTCATTCAACGTCAAATTGTTTCATTTGCCGTGTTGGTAATATGGTTTCCGAGGTTCACTAACAATCGTCGGTGAAGTTGGGTGTGATCTATGTTATCGCGAAATCTTCCTTAACGATCAGTACTGTATTTAGTAATCTTTTCGCCCAAACACGATTACAAAAAGCGCAGGGAGCATGACCGGTAGTAAACGTTATTTTGCGCAGAAGCACGGAGAACACGCGTTCGAGTTCGTTTGTTTGAATTAGTTTACTAATTTAGCGTAACACTGAAGGAAGCGAAGGAAATGAAAAGTTTGCGGTTTTATTTAAATACTGACACGTGACAACAATATTCTTTGTGGTAAAACTAATCGCAAATCTTACATAAATAACAGAACTAGAAAATTTTCGCTTTTATTCTTTTTTTTTCTAAGCAACGAAAGAATTCGGATTGACATTCGTGTGTGAAACAAGCGAAACCGACTGCGGCTTCTTACAAACAAATCGATCTTTATTTACATCTCAAAATCATCTCTCATATCGTTATATTCCATCAGATGCTTCTGGATGGCGGAACCTTCCACCCAGGTGACGAAATCTTCCAGCGTACGCGGCACCAGAAAGGCTGGATCTTTCACCACCTCCACACCGACTCGCACATGTCCGTGTTCGATCATTTGCGTCGCATGTGTCACATTTTCCGACATTTTGTTTCGCACCAGCACGAGTGGAAGGCGACGACGGCAGAACGATGATGCGCTAATGTCGTTTGCTTTCTCCAGATCCCACTTGGTCGGTATCACGCCCATCACGTATAGCTTCTCCAGCAGCAACGCACTCATTTCCGTCCGGAACGGATGCTTGGGATCGATGTCGGCGATCTTTTTCGCTAGCTCACGAACGTTCCGAGCCACCTTGTTGTAAGCGGTGTAGTCTTCGCGTTTCTGCAGATGGTACTTGCGCATCACCTTGGATTCCTGCAAGCTGTTCGTTTCCTTCCAGTTGAAGAAGTCCACCTTTTTGAGCAGCTTTTGCTCATGGAATTTCAATTTTCGCACCATTGTTGAGGTAAGTCGAAAAATCACACTTTTGAATACTATTTTAGACGATTATTTGTGGATTATTTTGCGCATAGCTAAACGAAGAAACACAGCGGCAGTGCAGTGTGAAATACAGCGTTAACAAATTGTAAACAAACACATGAGGTGTGCTGCCTGACAGCTGTCAAGTTTGTTTACCCGGTTCGACTGTGGTTTTCCACCGCAGCTGAATGTACTGTGGCATTGCTATGGTATTGATTGAAAAGTAAATGAGATGGAAGCTAATCACTTTGTTCGTAGTAATAAGAAGTTACATTAGAAATGATACTTTCTTTCATTGTGATACAATGTAATTCGTTTTTTGACATGAATAATTCAACGAAGCTAATGAACATTCTAATTATTCTCCCTACACAGGTTCAGTTGGTCTGCTCGCAGGTAAACCTAGTCAATAATATTCAAATAAAGATGGATGAATGATGCGCTATGGGATGCAAACATTCCTCTCAAAATTAAAACTTTGAAGCCATATCATTACCATTTCAGTAACGTCGCAAGTTGTGCAAACAGTTCACGTCAAGCTTCCATACCAACACGTGTGTTTTTTTCTCTATAAAACCACGTGCGAACACGGGTTCGTCTTTTAGTGCTATTGTCAGATCATGGCATCCTTAGTGTCGCTAGTGGTGAGCACGACTTTTATTTTCAATTCAATTTATGGCCTTCAGCTAGGTCCATTCACTATACCATCGTTTGCAAATGGGGGTGCTTTAGGATATTCAGGCAGTCTTCTTAGCGCATCGCTCAATCCTCAAGCAAGACGGATTTCATTTTCAGCTCAAGCTCCGCAGCTGGACGCCAACAGTGGGTTTCCATCAGGATCGTCAGTTTCGAGCTTGGTCCAACAATTTACCAATCCGTTTACGAGTTTCCTGTCAAGTCAAGCAAATGCACTCCCCTTTCAAACGCCACCTATATCGCCTACAGCGCCAACGAATGTAAATATTCCGGGAGTTCCGAATTTTTCCAGCATTCTTCGTTCATTTAGCAACGTTATTCCCGATGGAGTTAGTCGTATTCGAGATACGGCAAGTACCTTCCAAGGTCTTGCTTCCAACGCTTCACAGTCCGCGTTCAACCCATCTTCCATTTTACCTTCGGTGCCATCGAATGTAAATGTTCCGGGAGTTCCAGATTTTGCCAACATTCTCCGTTCATTTAGCAACGTTATTCCCGATGGAGTTAGTCGTATTCAAGATGCGGCCAGTACTTTCCAAGGTCTTGCTTCCAACGCTTCACAGACAGTGTTCAACCCATCTACCATTCTCAGCCAATTTGCAAGATTTGTCCCAACATCGGATCAGCGCTCTTCACTGTTCTCCAACGTTGCAAATGCATTGATTCCTAATCCCGACCAAGTTGGCTTCAGACAGTCATCAAATGTGGAAGTAAACTTCTCGACGGGAAATGATGAAACATCGAGACAAAGTCGTAGTTCCCTTGCCAACATTATTCCTGATACATTCGCTAGGTTGTCCAGTATACCTAATAGTTTACCTCGATCCGATTCTGGCTCCTCCGTAAATCATAACGATCCTCATTACTATCCCGGGCGTCATGTGATGGTGCATCTGTTCGAATGGACATTCGACGACATTGCCATGGAGTGTGAGGAAGTACTCGGTCCTGCTGGATACGGTGGCGTACAGGTATCACCTGTAAACGAGTACGTAATTGTGCCGTCCCGTCCCTGGTGGGAAAGGTATCAGCCAATTTCTTACACGATCAACTCCCGATCAGGCAATGAACGGCAGTTTGCCACTATGGTACGCCGTTGTCAAGGTGCTGGTGTTCGTGTGTACGTGGACATAGTCGTCAACCATATGGCAGCTCCTGGTGGCAGTGTCCCTCTGTATGGTACGGCAGGATCGCCAAGTGATCCTGCAAATAGAGATTTCCCGGCCGTACCGTACAATCGAACGCACTTTCATTCGGATTGTACCATCCAGAACTATCAGAATGCAACGGATGTGCGTGACTGTGCCCTAAACGGTTTGCCAGATTTAAATCAATCGGAACCGTATGTGCAGGATCGTATCGTTGAGTTTATGAATCGACTGATAGAGTTGGGAGTAGCAGGCTTTAGGATGGACGCTAGCAAACACATGGAACCGGCGGATTTAAGCGCAATTTATAAGCGTTTGAACTTCCTGAAAGATTCGTTTGATTTCCCGACGAATGCCTCCCCATTCATCTACCAGGAGGTGATCGATCTTGGAAATGAAGCTGTAACTGCGTAAGTATTTTACTTTATACCATCGTGCCGTAGCCGTGTAATTCCACTTGCAAACCTTTTAGCTCTCAGTACACCGATCTTGGGGAAGTGACCGAGTTTAAGTATTCTCTCTTCATTGGACTCATCTTCCATGGGTCGTTGGAAGCTCCCGCATTGCAAGCGCTCACGAAAAACAACGCAACTCAGTTCGGCTTAACGCCATCAGAATCGGCCCTCGTGTTTGTTGATAACCATGATAATCAGCGCGGTCA
The DNA here is from genome assembly GCA_000473375.1 of Anopheles culicifacies. Lineage (NCBI taxonomy): Eukaryota > Metazoa > Arthropoda > Insecta > Diptera > Culicidae > Anopheles > Anopheles culicifacies. The sequence continues at coordinate 1,728 of AXCM01008074.1, read as the reverse complement.
CGGAGCAGGTGGTGATTCGATACTTACCTTCAAAGATGGCTCAAAGTACGTTCAAGCGATCGCATTCACCCTGGCCACCGATTATGGTACTGTGAGGCTGATGAGTTCGTACAACTTTACCGACACCAACCAAGGACCTCCTGCGGATGGACGGGAGAATATCCTACCACCAGGTAATTCCACCAGCGATGGTTCCTGCCAGAATGGATGGGTTTGTGAACACCGTTGGCCAGTTGTGAGGCGCTTAGTTAGTTTCCGAAATTTGGTAGCACCAGCACCGCTTACGGACGTTCAGATTACTAGCGGTACGTTTGCCTTCTGTCGTGGGAAGATTGGATTTGCGGTATTTAACTCCGGCAAGGAAACGTACAACGGTGTGTGGAAGGCGTGTCTTCCTGCGGGCGAGTATTGTGATATCATTTCCGGTGAAAGAATCAGCACAGAATGTACTGGAACTCGTGTTCTTGTAAATGAAGATGGTACGGTTAGCTTAACGCTTCCAGCTTTCTCTAGCGTTGTGTTAGATATTGTTAGGCGTGTTTCCTGAGTAAAAGTGTCCAAACAATCGCTGGAATATTATGAAATCGGACAATATATTTTATTTCGAATCATTTGTTAAATACACTCCATAAACCTCTTCACTGCACTGAACGACCGTCGGTAAACAGGCCTGCACCAGCCAAATCTCCAAAGCCTCCGTACGAAGTTGTTTGTTCCGAATCGTCATCATTTATGGTAGTGCTGCCGTCAGCTCGGTCCTCTACAGATGATGGTGGAACAGTTGGGCTTCTAGTGACGGGGTTATGTGTGGTTCCCTGAGTTCCGCTGAAACCAACCGTAGATCCGGTACCCGTGGAAGAGAATCCTTGTCTTGCTTGGTTGCCAGAGGCAAACGATCGTCCATCAACACCAAAAGCTGTGCCAGATCCTCCAAATCCACTTCCCAGCTGAGTTCCCTGATTTCCGAAACCTACAGATCTACCGTCACTTCCAAAACCGGAACCAGTTGCTGCTCCAAGACCGATTCCTTGGTTACCAAAAGGACGAGATCTTCCATCAGCTCCAAATCCGCCAAAATTTGCTCCTGGTCCTGCACCTGCTAATGCTCCGTCACCAAAACCACTGCCAGTTCCTCCAAAGTTTCGTCCTGCTCCTTGTCCTCCTTGGTTTCCTACAAGCCCGTTACCTCCAAATCCGTTTCCAGTTACTCCAAAGGGTGCTCCTACTCCTGATCCTCCTTGGTTTCCAACAACTCCATTAGGTCCAAAACCAGAGCCAGATTGTCCAAAAGCTCCTCCTACTCCTGATCCTCCTTGGTTTCCAACTACTCCGTTAGGTCCAAAACCAGAGCCAGATTGTCCAAAAGCTCCTCCTACTCCTTGTCCTCCCTGGTTTCCAACAACTCCGTTAGGTCCAAAACCAGAGCCAGATTGTCCAAAAGCTCCTCCTACTCCTTGTCCTCCCTGGTTTCCAACAACTCCGTTAGGTCCAACACCAGAGCCAGATCCTCCAAACACTCCCCCAACACCAGCACTACCATCAGCTCGTTGCCCATTCGGTACAGACAGATCACCTCCATTTGTCTGTACGACAGTACCAGGAAATCCGTTATTGTACGAATTGGTTCCTCGTTCATTTCCAAGCACATCAGCAGATTCCTGGCCGGCAGAACCCGTGTTACGATAACCGAATTGATAACGTCCGTCACCCCCAGTAGAACCTCCAGTA
>AXCM01008073.1:0-13619 GCA_000473375.1 Anopheles culicifacies | reverse complement strand
CACCTTAACCTTTACAATACAAGTTTTTACGCCACGTACACACCAATGTGGTGAGAAGATGTGAAAAATTAGCCACGATGAAAGAACTAAGATAACGTCCATTTGTTACGTAACGCTGATAGGGTACGAAGGTGCTTTCTGCTAGCGTTACGATACGAGGTACGAGGTGGGGTCTTAAGTTATGTAACACATTATTAGTTATTTTTAAAATACACAATTTTTCTCATATTTTACAATATGAACAGGATTTGACATTTTTCTTTACAGTATCATATTGCCTTGATGAATATACCTATTCATCGTCAACTGTAAGAATGGTTTTTTGCAATCTCAACATTTTATTAATTTACTTTTTAGCAAAAAACTTTAGACCAACCTCCAGCTTTATGTTTTGTTAAAATATTCGCAAACATGGTCGGAATTTTTCAAAATTTGCGTTACGTAATTAATGCATGTTCTCTTAAGAGGATCCTCTCTACGTAGAACTACCTTCCTACTTCTGTTTTATAATGAAAATAAACAACAACAAAAAAAAAAACATGTGGGTGAGATACATCGACGGCTGTGACTTACAAAACTCATTCCATTTCGCATCTCTTCTAATTAAAGCATCACAAAACACCAGCTGTTTCGCCCAGGGGACATTGGGACCGCTTATTGCATACATTTAGGCTCAAGAAAATTTGCCTTTGAATATGCAATTCTCGTTTAAAAAAAAAAACGTCTTGTAAAGGGTTAGCGAAGCGGTTTGTTTGGCTGTTTTAATGAGACTATAGCCTAGGTCTAGAAGAAAACTGAAACACACAAGCAAAAGTCGAGCACGTTTTACGGAAAAAAGGGAAGCAACAAAGGCCCTCAAAAGCACTGTGAAGGAATTTAATTTATCTCATGTTGAAATAATTATCATAATGGTTCGTAAATGGTGGCAGACCGACTAACTCCTTTTCTCATGCCACTCTTACCTTTTGCGTTTCAGCCCTCCGTTTCATGGAGAGGTTCTCTGACACCTCGCAAGAACTTCATTATCCTTCCTGCGCTTTCCCTTGTCAAATGTGACGCTTCCCATTTCCTGTGTATGCGCGTGTGAGTGTGTGTGTGTTTTTTTCCTTCATGTCATGCCTGTTTTTTCCATTTTCGAACATTTTTATTTAGTTTACCGTGCTACCTTGTTGTGGAATTCGCTACACATACATACAGAGATGAACTTTTTGTTTTTCGCCCCCTCCGTTCTCAAAATTGTTGAGGTTAGGAAACATTTAACTACACCTTCTCTTTCCCTCGTTTCTCTCTCTCTCTCACACACACACACGCGCGCATGAATGTGTAAGGGAGAAGAACCTTTTTTAAGGATGAAGAATACTATGCGTCCGCAAGTAATCATTCACTGGGTGTCTTGCTCCTCCCGGCCCCGTACCGGTTAAGATAATTGTATGTCTGCGTGTGCGAGAGAGTTAATTCTGGTCACACGTACGCCCAGGGCATCCTTCCCACCTACTCATAAATAAAGGAACCGGGCCGGTTGGCACAAGTGTACACCGGCGATCCTGAGATCGGGCACCAAGCTGCCGGAAAACGGGAAGCCGATAATTAAGGAAATGAGAAAAGTGAAAAATTTCATTTCCGGTAATAACTTTTTCTTTCGCCTGACGCTCCTGGTGACCGGTGGTCAGCGGTGGTTACTACCATTTCGACTGCGTTTGGTAAAAGGTTTCCTTCTTTCGGGCTGGTAGCTTCCATTCCCTCTTTTGCTGGAATGCTGTCAACTAGAACCTGGCTGCCATGTATATACGGGTGGAAAAAGCACAACCCAGTGGTAGGGGGGGGGGGGCACAGAGAGAGGGAAGCCGTAAGCAGCAAATGGTTGAAGATCCCGCATTAAGGGTGCGAAAAAGGAGATAATTTAATTTACATCCGGAAATGGATTTCCAGCGGTCAGTCAGGATTTACCTTCGTCCGGGCGGACACATCCACCGTGCTTGGTATGCATGACCGAATGAAAGGATGGGAAAGGAAGGAACTGGGACCACCCACCACCCGGGCTCATTTGTTTCGGTTATTAAGAGGGGTACCTTTATGCTTATGCGGGAGTTTTGTTTCACAACAGCAGCACAAAGGATAGAAATTTGCCATCGAAAATGTCGCTTCCCGGGCACCGTCCACGAAAGAGTTGCTTCGTGTGCGATCGTACTGCATGATAGCATTAGCAACAAATTAGTTACACTAAAGATACAGTGACCTGCCCTGATTGATTATTTCGATTAAAAATCTGTTGCTAAATTAATTAATATCGTTATACGATCAGCAATTTTTGTTGATTTAAAAGAGCGCAAGGAATATTGTGATAATTGCATACATTAAGGCGTAAGCTAAGGATTTTGTAAAAGTTTTAAAATATGCTATCTGCACTATGAATAAGTTTTATTAGCTTTCTCATTTATGAAAATAAAACGTAATCTCGTTACTTAAATGTAATTTATTAGTTGTATGCATTTAATTTATGAAATTTATATAAAATATCAAAACTACTTTTCTTTCTGTCAATGGAATGTTAACGATTTAAAATATTAAACAAATATTTCTGTTCGTTCAAATTGTGGCATCATTCAGCTTGAAATCGCAATTCAAAAACCCCACTTTTTTATTTCGGTTCATTACTGTATCGGGTGCTAAAGTCGAAATATTGAACCAACGCGATTTTTGCTAACGTTAAGCATCTCCCCGGGCGTTTCCGAATCTAGGAAAATGTATGTGTGTATGGGTGACATAAAAGAAAGCATTTGGAAATAAGATATTGGCCCTTTAAGCCAAGCAGGAGCAGGTTTGGAAGAAGGTGACGATCGGATACTATTGTTATAGACCCCGGGCCGCTGGACGTCGGGAATGAAAAGACTGCATAAGAAGCAGTTCGCTGATCTGTAGTGGTTCTTCTGTTTGTCTTTTTTTTTCTCCCTTTTTTTTCATTTCCCCATCTTAATATTGGGTATTAGTTCCATTGCCACCTTTGGCGCGTCTGCGGGACATTCATTCACCTCGTCATCTCCTTTCCGAGGGTGATCGAATCGATTTGGACTGACCGAAAGTGAAGCTACCACCACCACCGCTAGAAGCAGCAGCAGTCACCCGGTTGAATAACAAAAGCCATGCTGGTGGTCAACGACAATGCTTCAAACGGTGGTTGGCAAAGAGGGGATTTCGCCCGTCAGTTTATTCTTGTTCCGGTCGCAAATCCCTTTGAACGGTTTGGATGGATACAGGGAAAGAGGGGAAAAAAAATCAGAGAATAAGTATCGATGAATAGGGAACGCGATTCACTTTGGATGAAGGTTTTGTGAAGGAATCTTAAAATTCTTATATAAATACGAATTTAAGGTAGTATCTGCCTGTCAGTGAACACAATGAAGCGCAGTATTTGTGAAGGCAATATCCGGTGCGCACTGAGGGGATGATAATTAAATGTCGATAGTTTCGATTACCATACTAAAGCATTTTATAGCTCATTTTTATGCGTTCCCATGCACAAACATATTTATAATCATAATTTCATATTAAACGATAACTGCCGAAGGATTTTTTTTTCAAAGTACCAGGCGTCTCCATTACTTGATTAAAATTAAATAATTCCATCCATCAAAGTATCGGGCGTCTCCATTAACTCAGCTCGTTTACTGATTGCATAACTTTTGGCGTATTGACATTCGTTATCCCTCCAGAACAACCTAGCATGCTCATTATTAGTTTGCTAACTTTTATATTCTACCATCCGAACCGATATGTAGAACTCGATTTCTGTTTCGTTCATCTTGTTCATGAAAATCTTTTGGTCAAACTTATGATCGCCTTAAGCGTGTTCGATTTTCCACAACCTTACATCGGCAACCGCACGCACATCCCCTGCATGGTATCGAATATTTTACAACCAGTGAAAAACTCACTCGAAAATCGCTTCCGTTCTGTGCCGGTGATTGGAATTTTCGGTGCTACGGTTTTATGGTTGGCAAATTTCCGCATACTTTTGCATCTCGTGATTGAAGCGGTGGAGACTGGGGGCGAAAAAAAAACGCGTTGTAACATACCGTAACGGGGGCGACCCATAACGGCTCCCGTTGGCAGCCGGTGTCGGAGTCAATATTTTCATTTATCTCCTGCATTATTCCGGATATTCTTCCTATTAGCTAGAGCTTGTGGATGTGAGTGCGCTTGTGTGTTTGTGAGTATTGGTATGTGTGTCTGTGATGTAACGTAACCTCTCATAAATTAATTTGCCATCGGGTAACTCGAAGGCACACGTCCTACCGTGCCCGACCTCAGTGCCGCGGGCCAGCCATAATAATAGATTCCGTTTGCCATAGTTTTAGACAAGAAATTTCACCACTCACAAACCGACCGCAGGCACCGGCACACACAGGGGTCCATTGTTTTTCGTCCATTCCGCATGTACCGGCGACCGGAGTGGGGATGGTGGGTAGGGACATTCCCGTTCGGTGCGAGTTTTCTTTCGCCCGGCGCCCTTCCGGGACGCACCGGTAGAAAGGGCGAAAATGAGTACAAATGTGTTTACATTCGCTGTCGGTGGTCAGGCAGGGGTGGCCTGGTGTGTGCGTGGAAAAGTTGCTGATCGAACCGAAAAGGATATCCCACGGACTGGGGTTGCGCTGGAAGTAGCCGGAGGTAGCTATTCTTACACCGAACGGAAGCGGTACAGGAAGGTATGTTTGCTCTCGAGATGAGGAAGTACAAGTATGGGGAATATGGAATCACTCACTTCAACTACTTTTACTGTCCCTCCTCCCGTTGGCTACCGTACCGTGTGCATACCCCGCGCGTGGCAACCGCTCACGCGAACTATTACCAGGGCAAAGGATAATGCATGAGATGAGAGGAATAAGATATTTTATCAGAAAATGCTGTTTACTTATAATGGTAAAGTCCGAACTCAATAAATCTCAGCGAGACTCAGACGGTAATGCTACCCCACCGAAGGTAAGAACGTGCCCTTGGCCGAGGGAACCCGATCGGGAACTGCTAGCATCGATTGGGATTAGAACGCTAGTACGTTGTCTCAATCCATCCCCATCCGTCCACCCCGCACGGAACGAGATTCCCACATGTGTGCTGTTTCTTCTCGCTCCTTCCCCATCCTCCCGCCTTTTCACAACGATTATGATATTCGGTAACGCCGGGTAGTACAGCCGGCATAAATGGGCACACTTTAGGCATCGCGTGCAGTGTTGCCCCTGCATTGCTGCAATCCCTGCCACCGTACATAAAACCCGGAAGCTAACAACAGCGTGACGTCCGGGGGGGGTGTAAGGGGAGGGTATTGTTTGGCTAGCGGGCTCATTGCGAAGGGCCCGTGCGCGAAAGGATGAGTAAGCGATGTTTGCTCGACTGTCGGTAGGAAAGTAAAAGCAAACAAACATAACAATCTTTCAATCCCGTGTTCCGTCACTTATTTCGTTTCGAGAAGAGGGTAGTTTTTTTTTGGCGGGGGGGGAGGAGGGGGTTAAAAAGAGGGAAAGGGATGGAGAGGGATTGAAGCAGTGAACCGTAAAGTGTGGAGAGTAACAGGGCACATCAGTGGAACGTATCAGCACTCGAATAGTTTCCATAACGTGAGATGGGAAGGTGTATTTTCTACCGCACTTAATGGAATCGAATTTTTAACCACTTCTGAGACTGAACAGAGGGTGCTGCAACAAGATAAAGCAAGAAAAAGAAGAGCAAAAGGTAAAACATACCTCTTAAAATTATAATACAATTGATCGAAAGCTTTCACTTGATGGAATACTAATAAACCATAACGATAGCATATTCCGCCTGAATGTAGGCAATCGAATGTATTATTTAGCGCAATTTTGTTTGAATATTCATACCAGAAATGGGGGTTTGCGCGTTTTGCTTTTGCTTGTAACCATTTTAGCCAACCAACGTTCACTTTCCTTGCACGATAAGCTCCACTTTTCGCTTTGTTTGCCGAAAGGTTTTATGTTGCAAATCTTGAAATAACCTTTTACCGCATAATGTGACCCCTTCGGGGTGGATAGTCCAGTGCGATCATGTTCCCACAGAAATGGTGCGATTACGCTGTGATTTATTCGTTCATTTTTTTTTTGGTTTTTTTTTTGGTTTTTGATACCATCACATCAACAGTGGACACTCAATGAAAAAATATACCCCGAATATCTCGACTATCGTGTTAAAAGAGAGTAGAAAAAAGTCGAAATCCTCCCGGTATGTCTTGACGCACCTTATTGCCGTTCTCGTACGGATTCGCCGTCCCGCTCGGGGGTTTTTTTTTTTTTCATCACAAACACCTCGGGTTGTGCCCGAGTGCCACGTAAATCCATCTCAACCATGTAGCCACCGCAGCACGGCACAGGATAATCGTGTCCTTTCGAGCCACAAAGCTCCCTGCAATGGGTGAGCGAGAAAAAGGACTCGAGGATCTCGACAAGAGAAGAAACAGTTCCAGCATGTGTGCGTGTGTGTGTGTGTGCCTGAGTGAGAAAGCATGAAAGCAATGCCTTTGGGGTGAGTGAGAGCAATGGCGGACCCTCGAATCCGATTTGCTATGTCAAGGTGCAAGGACCCTTTGGCACACCTTCCGCAAACGGTAACGCCAGGACCCCGTCTTTATTGCGTTGGCACCATTGCCACGTTCTCCCCGGAGAAGGTGCTCTCCAATTGGAAAGGTGAACACACCCAGCGCCCAGCAAAGCCGTAGCGCAACTCCAAAGAAGGCTCTCGCTCGCTCCAGGTACCCCCTTAAACATACACGCACGTATACATACACACACACACACATACTTACGTGCCCACGTAAGGACAATGAAACGACGACACGGGGAGTCGTACCGCGGGCTGAAAACGAAAACGAAAGCCCAACGGTTTGAACCACCGAGTGCCACCGAATGCCACCGAGAAGCCCGATCCTTTCGCCAGGACGAACGGCGATTGGACCGTGCCGTGTGATAGGCAAAGCACGGAACAGTAGAAAAGAAAGCCAAACAACGGCAACAAAAAAATGTACGAAAAAAGAACCTGCCGCGAAACACCTTCGCCCGGTGTGAGAGAGAGCGTGTGTGTGTGTGTATCCTTGCGGTGGTAAATACGACAAAAGGATCTTCGAGGGTTGGGGTGGGTGATGGCTCCACACGAAACGAAGGATAACCGAGCGAGAGAGACCGAGTGCACCTGCCCGATTCGCCGTCGTTGGTTCGTTGGTTCGCGATCTCGACTCCACCTTTTCGTGGGGAGCGCGCAGGACGTCGAGCGCACCGTTGATTATTCTACGCTATATCCTTACAGCCACTCTTTACCGTAACCGCTCCCTGCTCAACCCTCGCGCTGCACCTTAATGTCCTTCGAATCCTGTCTTATCTTGCACCTTCCTTCCACGCGTAACTCTCGCATCGCCACCAATCTCTCTCACTCTCTCTCTTGTTTTATCACATTTTTCTCTACTTTTTTTTTAAATTTACTCTTTCTCTCCTTCAGTAGTCTCGCAGTAATGTTTATATCTCAATGCTTACACATCTCTTTCTTACTTTTATCTACTTCCAGTGTATCTCTCTCTCCCTCTCTTTCATCTTCGAGTTCTCTTTCTCTCTCGCGTATGTCTTTAGTGCTACGTCATCACGGTAGAGTAAAACTGGGTAGCCAGCGGCAGCGATGCCTTACCTATGGGCCATGCTTTCTTGCCGTGTTTCTGTGTGATCGGTCGAAACAGGAGGGCATAAAGAATCCATTACCGCTCCCGCGCCAGGACAAACCAGATTCCTCTCCTTCCCCCCCCCTCCCCCTCCCTGCTCGCTGCCTTCCCTTCTTTTCCCATCGGTTCGGTAGATGGGTGGATCCTTTTTCGGATGTACCTATGTACACCGAGCACAGTAAAGGTGACTATCTTAAACTTTACATCATAAAATAAACTATATAACGTCCCGTCGTATCATGCTGGTATCAATGTAAAACCGGCACACTTTTCAGGGCGAATATTCTTGCTTACTTTACTTTTGTCGAGGTTTGCATACAATTTTACGCTAATACAGCCTGCCCGCAATGTATTCAACCTTAATAAACCGGTTAATATTACTAGTCTTTGGGAAATAAAATTGGAAGCTTTAGGTGTGATGGAACTTGTACGATGAAGTATATGCTAAAATTTAACTCAATTTTAGCTGACGAAAAATATATTTTTATCGCAACGAGTTGGAATTATTAAGGATATACAGCTTGTAATGGAATAAAATATAGATAAACTAGCAAATACATTTTGTTAACCAGATTGCATAAAAATAGGCAAGGATGTACTAGCAAAAAGCGCCCAAACAGAATCAATCTTCAAACTTATACCAATTAATCTTTTCAATTAAGTTACTAAGCATGCAGTATTACATTTTACACCTCGTTTGATTGTTAAGTCTATCAATAAATGCCTCATCGAGCAGTGATTGATCGGCTCTTACTGACTGAACGTTTGTAAACGCCTGAAAGTATGCAATATGTGTATAATATGTATACGTTTGCGGTATCGGTTGAACACAGTTTGAAGGCATACCAATGCTTGCAGATTTTAGAAAGAAACAGATGGTTTAATTATAAAATACATTGCATACATGCAGGCGGTTTGTAAATAATCAACATATCTATTCTATAATTTATTGCGATAGAATAAGGAACTCGTTTAAACAGCATACCTGTACATTATTTTTAGAATGCATTATACGTGGTAACTAATTTGAATAAAACTATTTCGATACAACTCTTCGGTTCTTGATACGTTTTTTCATAACTTTAAAGCACGTAAATGCAGGTGCATTCTACAACGTTCGCAATAAATCGATCTGTAGCTGGTTTCCATTTGAAGTATCTTAAATATGTAACATCTGTCAAGTTCCAAACCATCACAAGCGAAGTTGCCGGGCGAAAGATAATTGAAAAACAGCGTATTGCAACTTGTTACGACGCTGGGCTGTATCGATTCGTTCGCAAATCAAACACATTGTAGGGCGATCTAACAAACTTAAAGCGCAATCACCATCTGTGGTACCATCTTTAAGTTACCATTTGGTGTTACGACCCGGGCCGACCGATTGCCGATCATGCCGTTGGGGGTTGATTTGCCTTTAAGCATTTAATAGTAGCGCGTAAGCTTCCATTTCTTGCTGTACTCTTTGTTGGCTGTTTTCTTTTCGTGTTTGTTTCTCTTTTGCGGTACATTGCCTTGGGGTCAGAGCGATGAGTGATGGTCGTGCTCGAATGTGCACCACATACCAGGCAGTAGTTTAGAGCCAGTGTCTTACTCCAGTGCCGCAACCAGGCGGGTTTCCGCACGCAACGATGTCTTTCGTACGTGGCAGCGACATAATCAACAAAAAAGCATCCACGACCAAAAAACCCATAAATGAGAGCGAACTGTATCCTGGAGCTGGCGCGGGTTTCCGACCGCACAAAACGCAGCCTGACTGGTTTGGTGGTTGGATAGGGGCGCTAGCGAGATTCGGAATGGGGTTCGGAAGAAGCCACCCTGATCCACTGTTCGCCCGATGCAGGACTGACTGTCCCCGTTTTGGGGGAGCAGGTTCATTCGCGATCCTTCGTGCTGGTTTGCTGAGTTCCCCTTTTGCGAATGAACACCCGATCCGAAGGAGCCCGTACCACTCACCCGGAAGGTTTTGGGACGACAGTCGTCCTCGGGCATCGGCATCACGTGTCTGCTCGGAAGACGGTACGCCTGCGCGCCCATTCGACCAATGCCCCAGCCCCAGCCCACGTGGTTTTTGCGAACTTCTGAAGGACACATCCTCGTTGGTTTGGCAGCGTACGGAAGCGTGCCGCTGCCCTACGAACAGCAAACACCACCTCAGACACAGACCGTCTATTGCTGACACTGTGGACTAGCGCCCGTTGGTGCTGTTAGTATCCGCCACCGATCGGATTGTTCTGCACTAGACTCATACACACGCAAATGGCATGCACACGCGATAGACCTCTGTCGATGAAAACGAAAACGTTCTCAACCCTCACAGCCCCTTTCCACACACACACACACTCGAGACCGTTTTTATGTCTGCCTCATCTCTCTGCACCAACGACCTCCAAACAATCAACGAAAATAGAAAAAAAAACTAAAGAAGGAACATAATAACCACATTGCTGCATTCAAAGTCGGTAGGATCGATCCGACCCACCGCCCGAAAAGGGCGTGGGAAAACACCAACAATGCCGGAAGAAGCTTTAAGTGCGTACTGTGCCTGTTGGTTCCCAGCGCCCCGTACGACCGACATTTCGACCGACCAGTGATGCAATTCGGTTAGGCGATCGATCAGCAACACAGCAAGTGCGCCCGAGACTTTTCGCCCAACACAGCCGGAAAAAGCAGCAGGAAAATGGCACAGCTTTAATGCGCATTGTTTGCTGTGTGGGTGTATATTTATTTTGTTGCTACTACCAGCAAACAACAAAAAAAGCTGGAAGGCCTTCGAGACCCTTAGTAGGGTGAGTGTTCATAGGGCGGGTTGTCAGATTAAAGACCTGTAAAGGTCACTATTATAGTAAGAGCAGCATATTTCCAGAAGGTCCATTCCAGACAGACATGGAATTAGGATAGCTCTTGCAACAATTTCTTTGACAATATGTTGATAAATAATGCTTATTTTTTCTAAGATGTAAAGAACGCCTAAATGTATGCAATTTCTTTTCGATATTAATCGATCGAACAGTACAGGTTATGACTTCCTCACCACAACTACTTAGATCTTGGTGTAAGAAGCTTCTTGGAGTGCAATCCTGCTTTATGACAAGAAATGGAAATGGAAAAATTGATAAGCTTACTGACTTAAGCACAAAATATTGCAGGAGTATTCTGAACTAAACTCTAACGATGTATCGTATAGCCAGATACTCAAGACTTCAAGACTTGTATCTTAAAACTCATTTTAAAAAAAGCCTCAACCATGCTCATTCCTCAACAATATAGACGTTAGCTGTACAGTACGATCCCAACGCACAACCAACACGCCGGAAACTCTTCTCCACTGTGCGCCCTATACATATGCATGCGCTCCACAAACACGTGTCCCCAAAACAAGCCGGCCAGCAAAGTGTGTCAAAAAACCGCCCCAAAACACCATGAGCCGGATCGAAACGTAAATGTGTGTAAATGCCAAACCGGCCGAAGGGCATGAAACAAACAAAATATAAATAAAACCCCTTACCGCAAACCGTCCCACCGACCCACGGCAGCAGGGTGAAAATCAAACCAAGCAAATACACCCCACCGATGGCGTTGTGTCAGCCCCTTTTCTCTAGCCACCGGTTCGCCACGGCGCCAATCCCTCCGCCGCACCTACGGCAAAATGGGCCCAGTGTGTGTGTGTTTGTGTGTGCCGGGGACGACTCCTGCGACTCGGGGCCCGTGGTACAACATCCTTTGCCGAGTTCAGTCAGTCAGTCAGTCAGTCAATCCAATGGGAGTAATTTATTGCCTTTTGCAATGAATGAAATGAAAAATAATTTATTGCGCGTGCGAACGCGGGCGGGCGGTTCGCCCAGTGCGACGAGTTCAACAACTCGAACGGTTTCGGTCCTGATGCTGCACCGCCTGAGCGGTCGGGCCGGGCAGGGAACGCACAAGGAGCGCAGGAAAACAGGGGGATAAAAAACATTTTTATATATTGCATAGGTCGTGTAGGTATTTTCCATTCGCTTGCCGTACCGGTGCTGACCTCATAAATGTCAACAATATAGAAAGAGAATGTTGGAATGAAACCTATTTGTCGGACGGGTCGTGCGGTGCGAGGTAACCAGCTTGACCACCAGCTAGCCAGGCACGGCATTATAGCCGTCCGCCATAGATCATTGTCGTCGTCACGAACAGGACACAAGTGTCTCCCGTCAGTAGTTTAAAGTGAGAACGATGCACTAAAATCGATTCCCCTCTGAGCAGGTTGCCCGAAGGGTTGTAGGGAGGGCTTTAAAGCCGTTTAAAATTACTCGACGCTCATAATAGCGATCTAGGAACTAATCTCACCCCTCCGGCGTGTATGTGTGTGCGCGTGCGATGGTCGTTGTCCTGAACGCTCTCGACGTCCATTTTTTTTTTTGGCATGTAGCAAACCCCTTTTCTGTGTTCACCTACCGTACCGTGAGTGTGCCGCAGCAGCAAGAGCCCTTCAACGTGCCGATTTGCAGCGGCACAGGAGTAGACATCCTTCTGCAGAGGCCTTTGCATCCCACGTCCCAGCATCCCACAGCGTCTTAAGGTGTGTGCGGAAGCAATTGAAGTAATCGTAAAAATAGCTACAGTAATCGGAGCTTCTAATAAGACTCACTCCACATACACAGAAAACGGATGTGCGTGTGTGTGCGGGTAGTCCCATAGTACGCGCGTGGGGTTTAGTTGTCAAGCCAGGTTTTGATGAAGTAAATGAAGTACTCTTTGTGGGCATACGAGAGCATACTTCCGACCTGAAGTTCGTTCGTTCGCCCTCGACACGTTCCTTTCAATACACGAAGGATGCACGGGGCAGGGGCGCAGCTCGGCGGCTGGAATGAAGCGATTCATCTACTCCGCAGGAAGCAGGGACATGGCGCACATGGTTTGCATGGGGTGTTGCCTGCCGACGCAAAGGCGCACACATATCTAACGTTCGCGCTCGTCTCACATACAGGCAGGAGACGCCCGGAGGTCGTCTCACGTTCGGGTCGTCCGCATTTAATAGGGTAATTATATTTAAACCGACAAGTGGATGGTTTTCGATAGCTTTCAAAATTGTCTCCTACATCTCCAGGCCAGAACGTTCACGTCGTCGTTCACGATACCCTTGCGACATTATCAGCGCCATCATATAGCGCGGGCAAACACACACACCCTACCACACGACATCCTGTGGTGATGTCATTAAAATTCCCGTACAATTAAGACATGTGGCACACTTTCCTTCGGGGGCCCCCCTTCCCCGTTTTTGCTCGGGTAATTTCCATTTTCAAGCGATCCTTCACCTGCGGCAGAAGCTCACCTCCGCACATGCAGTGGGACGGGTGGGCAAATGGGGAGTGGCAATAACAGAAGAGGTATATCACTTACCGCACGCCATACCGGTGGGTATGCTACCGGTAAGTGGCTCTTCATCCATTGTTCTAATTTACCCATCGAGTCGGTAAGGCTTCGTTTCTTTGGTGAAGTAGAACAATTTTTTCCACTTCTACATCGTTACGCGGTTTCTGCACAGGTAGGCAATTTTACACACGTCAGATGAAAATATGATGATCTGCTAATAAAGTGTGGTAGAAGAGCTTTACCAGTGTTGGTGGAAGATAAGTTACGGGTGAAGCTGTACGACTAATAGCACACTCTTTCGCTGTAAGCTTCGTGGTCTAGTGGATAAAGCGCGGTGCTCGGTCGAGAGAGAGAGAGAGAGTGTGTGTATATGGGTTCGAGTCTCGTTTAAGAAATTATTAGTTTGATTGTTTTCTGGAGCGTTTCCGATTGACGGCAAGGAAATAAATTACTCTCTCAAGTGTGTCGTATATATCTCTCGTATCTCTTTAATTATAATATCAGGCTTCTCAAGCGGAGGATGCGTATTACACTTATTCCCCTTATCATTGTAATATCC
>AXCM01008072.1:0-12412 GCA_000473375.1 Anopheles culicifacies | reverse complement strand
AAAAAAGTGCTAGACGTGCCTTTACATTGGTACACACTACAAACCAAAAAAAAACGATATTCCGCTTAAAGGATCGTCTGCTCGTTAAGGGAGCAGCTGTATTACGCTTACGGTACGATCGTGGGATCTCGTACCTAATGCACAGCTTCACACGGTGGCACGTGTGCTAATGACACGGCGCAGGGCAAAGGATGCTATTTGCCACTAATGTCCAGAGCAGGGAGTCGAGCTACCGATTAAGTAATTCCTGTACGTAGATAGGCTATTATCATTCGCAAAAACGTGAGTGATCACGTTCTAACAAACCAGTAAGTGGGTCAGCGCATACAAGTCCGAATGGTTACAACATATCATTTTTACAAGTTTTAATTAATACACGACAAAGCTACAATATTGCCTGATTTATTATTCTTTAGAACAGCTTTTTAGAACAATTTTAGTACAACATCTAATGACAGAAAATTCGAATTATACTACTCGTATCTCACTTGTCACTTCTTGTTTACTTTATGTCACTGGTTTGTACGAATCTCATGCTTGTTCAGCTCCATCACTTCAAGATCGCTTCCTTATTGTTTGCAACTGATAGCAGTTAATCACAAAGCCACACTGCAATATGAAAATTGAGCTATAGGAAGTGGATCACTGATTAGCACTGTACTAACCATTCGTTACTATCCACCCTGATGCCTTTGTCCCGTACGATCCATTTAAAAGATCACGCAGTACGAAAAGTCCATACGCGGTCCGATAGCACACACACACACAGAACAAACAAGCGCTACGCCCTCGATCATATTATGTACTAAACAAACGCTACGATATCACCAAGCTGAGTTCCGCCCTGGCGGATTCAATTATCGCACCCAATTGTGTGACCCAATTGATACGTGAAATGGTGTCCTGTTTTTTTTTGCAAACAACGACGCTTGGCTGATATTACCCTTTTGCGCCGTTTGTCACATTGTACGAAGACGGCATCGAGACGGTAGAGACGGTCCCATACTACCGATGACGTGCACGATCACCCACGGTGACTAATTGTCGCAGTTTACGAGCCGGAATGCGCCCGAGACAAAGCGCTGGAATGATTCGATTAGCATTTTATTGGCCATTTATAATTGAATTGGATTGTTCAATTAGCTAGCTTTCGATGGTGTGTTTGCATGATCGAGGTGACAGCCGGCAAGCAGGACAGTGTTGACACGACGTCGCGCAACAAACCTTTCAGACCCACGTAAATTGAGCGTGACGCTGCGAGCCGAAGGTATGGCAAACAATCGATCGAAGGTCACCATCGGCAGGGAACAGGGCTTGGTTCGAGACAAAAGTGCCTGATCAATCGATACGGTTGGTGACTGATCGAGCAGATAGACGGGATCTGTTTGTTTGAAAAAAATGATTGAAAGAACCCTTAATGGAGTATTCGCTGTAAGATAGAGTTGGCGTTCTCCTGAGTCCTGAAGTCTTGAGTAACATTTTAGAACAGATTCGCCATATTTTGTTTTAGAACTCTTTTTTAGAACCTTGTTTTAGGATGGTTTAGCATATTTGCTCAATATTTTAGCATTTTGATTATTAATTCCGTTGACTTTACCGGAAATTTTATCTCTAAACTTAATCGCTGACACCTTTATGTGTAGTATCTAAACATATTAGAAACATAACTTCAAATGCCAATGCTGAAGGCCATTAGAGCTTTCATAAAATCTTCCATTCCAGTTTTACAACATATCCGGACGAACGAAACGATTGTATCCAGCAAGAAAGTTCCCAATTACCACACTAACAAACGTTTCATTCATTGTACACCTAATTCGCACCTATCGTAAGGTTGTGCTAAAAATGTACTAAAACTCCAAAATTGCGAATTGTTTATTGGGTGTCATAAAAATGTGCTTGTAAAAACGCAGCAACAGACTCAAAATTGCGCATTTTTCCACACTTCGACATGGCGTAAACGGTGCTAAACACTCAGAAGCTAAAATGTCCTTTTTAATTATGCATTCGACAACATTGGTCTGATAGAGCGTATTCGGGTCAAAGTTGGGTCAAGCAAGTTACGTTTCCATTTCCTGCATACACTTCCCCTGGTCATAAACGATCCATAAATCAAACTCATTTGCATAGCTTGCCGCAGAAATCCTACATCAATGTATCACTCAAGTGATTGGATTGCATTCGACTTTCAAGTCGAACCTACATGAAAACGTTCCTGTCAAACATCACTCAGCGCTCACTCAGAGCACTATCACGCTGGGCAACAATAAGAAGGAAGCGCCTATTGCTTGGGTGATTAGCTACACTTCATGTTAGACTTTGAGCCAACACTTGGCGAACGCTCTGATAAGAATCCTCAACTATCCGACGCGTCTGTCTTATATGGCGAAGATTAGACTCCGACTTTCCTAAGCCCCCGACGCATGCAAACGAATATTACAGCATACGTTTGTTTGTTTTCGATTAAAAGGCGACGATTGACCCTACAGGCGACACCAGGCTAAGCGAGAAAGTAAGTCTCACTCTCCCACTTAAGGCACGCACATACCCGGATCGTTGTGGGTTTTTTGCAGACAGCAACCCAAACGCCCTGTCGATTGTCAGGGGCAAGTTGGGTGTTATGCGTGGCCCCAGTAACAGGGGCACGGTCATCACTCACCCGGTCTCCTTACCTTGAGAGCGATTTGACGATTTATTTGACTATCGTGTACGAAAGCGAAGGCGTTACTTGTGGCTCTCCATGTCACAATATTGTGAGTGATGCTTGGAATTAGCACAGTTGGACATGATTCACATGCCGAGGGTACTCAAATTTGCAATGCAACTATCACGCCCAAACTTGTGAATGTGTTACTGATAGTGGTCCATGCCACGCCATGACGTCACCAACGAAGTAATGCACATTGCCCGATTACCCCGAGAGACATCTAGAATTCCTAGCACCCTTGCACAAGGTCGTGGAATGCGGTATAGAACCTGGCTTCCTTATCAGTACGATTGCTGTTTGTACACTCCCAAGCATTGCTGCACACGTGAGAACCACACATATTTGAAACGCCGTTATCGATCTGGAACATCCGGCAAAAAGGGGAAGTTCTGGGTGGAATTTGAGCTCCTAGAACGCGAGTATGAACATGTGGTAAGCATTTTGAAGTACGGAAGATAAGTTGTGCTAAGCCATAAGCTGCAGTTACGTATTCGCGTTGTCTGTAAACACAGGACATAACAACAACCAAGAATCTCTTAATAAGCACCAATCCGATAAGCACGTGCGCCATGCGAAGAAACCTCCGATTACAAGTGGTTTGTTGTTGAGGATTGATGAAGTTCCTACCTCTACCACTAACTAGAACAAATGTCCGGGGTGGTAAATTACAGCCAGCGGCCATAATCATCGAGCTGCCGGGACCACTCACTCATGATGTCCAAGTACGCAGGTTGACACGTTTAACCTGTTACCTTATGACCCTACGCTTACATTTGTACCAACCGTTAGCCATTTTTATTCTCTCCCTCGCGCGCGCGTGTGTGTGTTCGCTAATTGAAGTGCCACAGTGCCTAACGGACACAGAATTCCATCGAAGTGCCTGGTGAACCGAGCGCAACACAGTTTTATCCTTTTGTTCGCTAGCTTTTGCATGCGAACGCGGATGTCCATTTAATTATTGATCTTATAGGCACACGCACAGGCGCTTACGCGAGTGTGCACGTGCACGCTCTTTACAACCACCCATCCGGCCATGTTCTTCCGCGCGGAGGGGGGGGTTAGTACCACTAACGCGCCTCGGCTGTACGGGGCGTGATCGTGCCAATTGCGGAAGGCAGCCTGTCGCGGTTTGTACTGGCCGCCAAACGACCTTACCACGCGCCACAGGTTGGCTTTAATTGAAGTTAACTGGACAGCAAATAGTGGCATATGGCACGTTACCCGGCCGCACGGCCATCTTACAACCCAGTGAACTCCGTTGTAACTGAACAAAAACAAAACCAATACACTCAAATTGCCAATCGAGCATCGGTTTTCCGGCTGAAGTGCACTTTACTTTCTTCGTGGCGTGGTTTACACCTTCCGGAAGTGTCGGGTCGGGTTGAGAGTTTTCGTTACGGCTTGGTTGGTGTACAAAAGAAAAACTATGAAACAATGAAATGTGAGTTTGGGAAGTTCTACTCCTATTCTACAGGAATTTGGAGCTCCAACCTAATGGTCCAACCCAATACGTCCACGGCGTTCAAAGAGGAGTAAAGATCACCAGTGTCTATCCTCCTTGTTAGTAGCGACTGGATGTCTCTTTTGTTCTGACTTCCAGTGAGACTTAAACCCTCAGCCTAGCTGGAGTGACCACAACGAAAAGAAACTCAACAAGATAATCACGAACTAGCTGAGCCTGAGTTAGACAATGCGCAAATCCTGAAAGTGCACAAAGCCAGAAGAATACGTTGGTTAGGAGACGTGATGAGGATGCCGCAGTCTTGCCTGGACCTGGACCAAGAAGGAGCACAAAAAGCTAGTTGGCTGGATCAAGTGGAGACTGCCCTGAAGAGACTCATTTTGATATCCTAGAATAGATCCCAGGATCTCCTTGATATGTTATTGACTTCCAAGATTCATTAGAACCAGAACTGAAAAGCCCAAAGGAAACTCAATCTTCTATTATTCTAACGAGATCTCCACAATTAAAGGTATATTAAAAAGCTTCCACTCTGGATAGCCTCTTAGTTTACTGGTATGACTATCTTGTTGCAGATAATTGGAAGTAAAAACGCCAATCAGAAGGTACGCGTGATCAGACTCGTTTTCAACAGATTTACTGATATTACTTCACGTGATCTTCATCATAGCTTTAAGACTGTAATGTTTTACTAAAGGAACATTCCGTATGGGATTCGAATGCTGCCTCCAGACTGCCCTCACGCCTCTCGTCTACAAATACCATTAAATATATTAGAAAATACTCTCATGCACTAAAATATTTACAAAAACAGAAGAAAACTGTTTAACAAATAGCCTCCGGAACACAAATAGATGTTACACGTCAATGCAATTACTTGGTCCCGAACGTGTACCTTAGTGGTAAGGAATGTTCCTGTTTCTCTTTTAATTAAAATTAGAAGGAACGTTCAATAATACAAACAAAAAAACACTAAAATTACCACAAAAAAGCGAAAATGACGTAAAAGAGTTATACAAATGAGTGCGTGACACGCGTCAGTCCCCGGAGGGTGTACGTTAACACCGAAAGGGATCCACTCCACTATGGATGCTGACAAAATTCACTAGACAGCACTAGGAGTGTAGGACGTATCCTGTACGTAACAACATAAATGAGGCCTCATTAAAATAAGTAACTAAAACTAGAGCCAACTTTTTCCTCTCTCTCTCTATTGCTTAAGATACTTTTTCTATTGCACATAACTGTTTTACTCTCGCTAATCATTTTGACCATTATGTGAACCGTTTTGGGACAGTCAGACAATTAAACGGTCGCCTTTCGTTTTTTCTGACGCGCACTGCTGACATTAAAAATGATGAAACATGAGGGTGAAGCTGCAGTTACACCTCTGAACCTGGTTTTGGGAAGAAAACCGCTGTCATGTAAGTTGTCTATGTAAAACACGTTTTCACTCTACTTTTCAAACTTATTCGCCCCGCTGTTATTGGCCATGATGGACTAAATTGGATGCAAAATGAAGCGGTAAGAGCGATAACTTTTACATCCTACGGAAATAGGTCAAGATCGCGTCAACAGCTGTATACGAGTTTTGCAGGGCGGATGCGAAATATGCTTACCGTGGGCTTTTCTGATGGCATCCTGTTTCAATGTTTATTGACAAGTGTAACTTTCTGTCCTTTTCTCAGGTTTGGTGGTATAATAACAATACGATCGCGATCTTGATCTTTGAGCTTCTTTGCTTTGCTTATTGTTCGCCTGGTGTCATAAAAAGATTGTCTACAGTGTTGCCTCAGCCACGTTGCTTAAGAACACTGTATTGTGGCCTATTCCATCCGGTACTCGAGCATGCTAGTATTGTATGGAGCCTATCTGGTCAGTGGATGATTAACTTCGCCGGCCTTAAGAACTTCTTCCAGGATTTCCTTTTTATGATTTGAGGTAAAAGTAGATAGGTTGATACCATAAGTTATTATACGATTAGGACCTCCAACTACCACTAGCTCCGGCACTACCTTAAATTAAGAGGACGCAAAGACAAATTCTTGATCACCTCTCATTGGAACCCAGACGTTCCTAGGCTCAAGGTGCATTAAATACTGAGTTGCTGCTTCGTGGAGTTGGAGCGGTTAGGTGCCGAGGAGACCGATGCGCCGGTCTTCGAACGGACAGGACTGACTCCCATTCGGGCCGTTCCCCCGTACACAGGACTGACTATCCTGTTGCGGGTACATTTGAGCCAGAAATGGCAAGCCAAGACCTCTCGAGGTTGCAGAGCCAGAGAAGAAGAAGAAGCTTCGTGGAGTAATCGTCTATACGCACCGATCCTTATCCGGCCTTACCTTATCCGGCCAATCGTCCTTATCTAATATAGCCTCTTGTTATTCCTACACTCTTTGGGCATTTCTTCTTCGATGGCTCTACAAAACCTCGTGAGGTGTTGGCCTGCCAGTTATGGCTTCCGAGACTTGAATTTATTCGTAACAGGATAGTCTGTCCTGTCACCGGGGCGGCCCGGTGGGAGATTGTATCGGCGCCGGGCTCTCACACCACGGACCGGGGTTCAAATCCCATTCGGACCGTCCCCCCCGTAGTGAGGACCGACTATCCAACTACGTGGTATAAATAAGTCTCGTAAGCCAGAAATGGCAGGCATGACCGAATAGGTCGTTACGCCAAAGAAGAAGATAGTCTGTCCTGTGTAGGGTGGAATAAGATTCGAACTTTGGTTCTGCCTGATCAGAGACCGGCGCCGCTATCTCCTCGACCACTCTGTGGACATTTAGTCCTGCCGTATAAAGATCTCTGGCTTCTGTAGTTTAATAAAGCTGACTACTAATTTCATTCATTCAACACATTTTTCTATTGCCACCTATTATGCATTGGTATAACCTTGAGCTACTTACCACAAAATGGTAATCACATTTGGAAACACGAGTAATTTACAAGCGCATCATTTCATGATCATTTCCACACACACACACACCCGTGCACCTGCAATTTCAAGTGCAATGCAAGTGCAAGTGCACCATCGTAGTACAACGCAATGCCAAACATGCAAAACAAATGTCTTCCTTCCATGTTCGTTGCATGTAAACGATGCATTTGAAATGCAGAAGAACCACCCCTTCTCGTAAGGAGAAAAGGGTCGGTGGATCGGTTGCTGCAACATGTGCCAGCGCATAAAACACTTCCAACCACACCTTCACGCTCTGATTCGTACATTCTCTGGTAATAATGGAGCTTACAAACCGATAGAACGTTACTTAAAAAATGGAGCAAGGTGAGTGTTTCTGATGCCACTTTTAAAATCATTCCCCACCGGAAGATACATGGCGCAATTAAACAATTTCCAACCATGCTTTAGGGTGGGGACGGATTGCATCGCGTGACTTTAGCGATCGCACAATCAAACATAGAATGTTTGGTGGAACAAACATGTATCATCAGCTTGTTTAGCTAAAGGCAGGGTTTGTCAATCGAGCATTTGCTTTACGAACGAGCACTAGACTGGCGTTCGAACCAACACCATCACCATCGGACATCGGGTGCACACAAATGCACCGAAATTAAGTCCAATGACACCATCAACCGCATCGTCGTGTTTTCTGCAACAATTTCCTTTCGACGAAACAAGTGAAACAAAACAAAAGAAAGAGAAATCCATTTCATCTACCATTTGTGTTTAATTCGAAATAGTTTTCTGGTGGTGGTTTTCTTGTAGCTTGATGCTGGTGGGATTGCAATCAGTTGGTGTTTTTTTTGCACCCAAAGAATGATCGTTACCAACGGTTGTAGGCTTTTTGCGGTTGATGAGAGGAAACATTGACGTTTATAATTTTGCAAAATAAGGGTACATGCAATTACCTGTCGGATGCAATGGAAGGTAAATCATGCTCAAGTAATCACGCTTATGACAGTGTCTCTCTTTGCACTAGCTGCTGTACTTAATGAATCTTTTGAAAAGAGTAATTCAAATCTTGATGATCATGATGAAAGATGAATAAATGCTCATACACTCTCACACATAAATGTCTAGAGATTCCTTCCCTGAATCTATGAGGAGTTATGAGGACCAAACACAAAAGTCTACATTGGGATTTCTTAAGTACTTCTTCAAGTATAAAATTACATGAATGCTCAAATTAAATCTTCTACAACGCCTGAATCTATGCAATAATATTTTTAGTTTATTTTTAAAGGTTTCTAGCGTTGTTGAGGCATTAATTTTGTTAATTTTGTTATTTTTTAAGACCTGGATCAGTGTGAAGCTTTGTAACAGTTTAACAAAATTATGTAAGTGTGTTGAGAAGATATTTGCCTACTTGCAGGCGTAATGCACCCAAGACATGATGGAGAAAAATGCACTTTTTTGAATTAAAAAAAAACACACACAATCCAAAAGTTACAATGGCAGAAGCTGAAAGACCTTTTTATCGGAATACACCAGTCAATGTTTTTTTTTCTTTCCAGCACAATGCCACTCATAACCTTAATCCAACAGCATTGAATGATTGCAAAATTCTATTGTTTCTCCACCGTTGCATCCTCGAAACCTTGGCCCTTTGGCTGTTTAATTGTGGTTTCACAATCGATTCGCACGTCATAGCTTCTTGTCAGTCAGTGACTCAGTCGGAAGCATAAAACCGTGACTAGCGAGCCCGAAGGTAAAACTGTACGGTAACCCACATCCATCGGTGAGAGCGTTGCATTTCTTGAAATCAATTTAGCTAAAGATTGAGCCTTATATGTCTCTTGTTTATGAGAGTTTATTCCAATAGTTCTGTTTCTTGTCGTAAAACGCGAGCCAGAATGATGATTATGAAGGTTTGGATTCAACAAACATTACTTCTCCACACCGAATGATTCCAAGGACGGCTAGAACGAGCCATCGCCAAGAGTCTCCACGCGTAAGGCCACTTCTTCTGAAGCACCATCTTAGGTCGAAACGGTAGTGAAGGGATCAACCGGTGCCGTCTGTGTTTCGTGGCCTTGCAACATCAAGATCTATGCTTTTGGACGATGGAAACGAGAAAATAATAAATGCCACTGCACGCACACTCGGACGAATACTTGCAGATGGCAAACGCGGCGACGCAAGGAAGCGAAACGATCTTCCACCTTCTCAAGTACGACCGCATCGCGGTTACGGTGATCTGGTTGATGAGCTAAAACGATGCCAACCGGGCAGCCGGGAAGCGGAATGGTTTGCGACCCGTAGAGACGCAGGAATCCCTCGGGGAACAAAGTCGCTCTAAGCCACATCGAACGAACGAATAGCGCACGGCGGAAGATACGTTGGCCATCGTCGTCGTCGTCGCATATCTAGTTTGAAAGTAACGGCATCGTGCGTAGATCAACGGCCAGACCTGCTCAAAGCAAGCAAGCAAAACACAGCAATCGTAGCGGTAACTAACTGTCTATTGCGGCGATGACGCTCATTGCAGTAGTCGCTCGGTGAGATTGCCCATAGCAGGGAATTCATTAGGAAGCATGTGTAGATGCGTTTGGGAAAGATCTTTACATCAGTGCAAAACGTTCTACCGTTGAGGATCAACACACAAACACAACCAGTGTGCATGAGTGTGAGTCAAAAATTGTTTTGCAAAGTTACTGGACCGTTGCCGCTATTCCATCCATTACCGCCACCGGACGTCCTTCGGAGACATTCAGCGTGTGGCGTGATAGGTTAGGAGGAGCTTCACTGCTAGTGAGTACCCATCCGTTGTCTAGTTGACGCGGTAATTGACCTTAGGAGCGTTAGGGTTGCTAAACCAACCGAGTGTCCAGGGACTGGTCAAACTCTACTCTACAGCCGGAAGCACATTTTACTTTCAAATACAGTAAACTACTGACCGGTGACTGCACCCGCTCTCGGTGACGGATACAAACCCGTCACAGGCAAGCAGAAATGATCGCTTTAATGTCATGTGCCTTTGCGCTAGTTCGTATTCGTCTAGAAGATACTAATTTTCTGAGCTTTTTTTTAGTATCACAATCTAACGCGAGAGTAACCCTGCAAAGTACATGTGGTCGAATTGTGAGATGACATTTGTAATTCAATCTGCGGTAGCGTATTGTCGTTCAACCTTAGCGCTAGGGATGATTTATAATCGCTTCCTACATTGCTTTCATGTAAATCGACAGCTGTCGCTTGGGATTTTTATTGGACACCATTTGTAACTTCCATAAATGCAGAATTGATCGGTGTTTAGAAATTCCAGCTAGAGGCAACACGTTGCACAAAGGCTCGCCGGGAAAATACGTTTGGTGAGTCATGGACTTTAAAATTCTCAAATCTGTTCTACATTAGATGGGAAAGGTATTCTTAACCCTCATAGATACATACCTGAACGACTGTGGCTAGAATTGGCAATAACAAAAATATTCAACGTGCTGCTCTATTGCTGTTTCAGCTCCAATTCCAATACCCGTTTGCGGACTGAGATGTTCACTTAACTTGGCCGTTTATTTCACACTTCAAAACTACACACAAACTGGGACCTGCGGTGCAGCAAACAAACAAAAAAGCCCTTTAAAACGCGCACTGCTTAAAACTGCTGAGAAAAAAGAGCAAACGACAATACAATTACACAGTGTCACACTTTCACCACCAACATGCACTGAGCTGTAAAGCAAAACAATGTACAATGTACAGGGCCACGCGTAAAATACGCTTGGCAGGGAATATCCGCATCCCAAGATTTGGGCACAACTTGCTTGATTTTGACACAGTGGTAAGGCACTTTCAACACATACACACAAAATGAATCTAATAAATAGTAAGTTCTACTCGTTACTATTCCCAAAACTTGAGCTCTACCTAACGGTCGAAAGTTTGACATTTAAATTTCGTACTGAAGTTTCGAAAGCATCCAAACGTGCTGGAACATTCCTTCGATCGAAGTGCACTGCGACTGGCTTTAATGAAATGATGATTTACAGCAGAGAGAAGATTTTTCCTCACTACCATCGTGCATGTCTTTCGATTTTGGGAAGTGTGTCAGCTGTTTGGGTGATGGAAAAAAAAACACACTCACAAACAACATAATAGCCACGATCTTCTCATTCGCTCTATAAAGAAACCATAAAAAACGGTAGACGAGGAAGAGAGCGCGAAAGGGGAAACAAAAGGGAACCGCGCAAACCCCCCAAAATTCGTAGCAACGCAAAAGGCAAAGGGCCAACTTAACGATCGGCCCTACGGTACACTTACAACACAAACACGACCACACGAGAACGCATACGGATTTATTCTACGCGATATTCTTCGCTGGAGTTGCAGCAGCACACAATATGCACGGAAGATGAAACCGTTTCAGCTGGTGCGCCCGGAGCTCGGACGAAGAACTGCGCCAAACCGAACCGAACGGGTTGAGAACCAAAACAAAACTGCGTTCGCGTGCTCGAACCCAACGCACGCCGATCGTGGCGCGAGTCGTGCTTCGGGCCATACACACGCACGTACACACACACATGAACACAACGACGACTGCAAGGCACGCCGTCGGCTCCCGATACGATGGCCAAGATTGTCCGGAGGGCATGCAAGGGGTCACCAGAACGCTTTGTGGTAAAGCGTGGCAGCGCCCACTGATCTATTCCTTTTAATATATTAATTTACAAAAAAACACGTACACACACACACACACTTACCCAAAAATTTACAAATTTAGTATTATTTACAAAGTAGTATTTCCGTTTAATGATTGTTTTAATTTTTCTAAAATTTTGAATGTTTCAAACGAAAGTTATTTACTATAAAACACGAATTCTATATCAATAGCTATTTAAAAGTTTTATTAAAAACTTCAGTTTAAAGCACGCGCTTAGTCGTTCGGGTCAACCCCAACGGGAAGTTTATTGATATTTGAAGCAGCATTACAATCGTATAAACAATTCCACATGCACGTAAACATGCTCATTTCCGTCCGCCAATCTGGAGAACATTTCAAAGAAAATACGATAACCAACGTACAGCAGAATGTGCAGCACGATGCCGTGCATATCGATCCAGAAGGCACCTTTTCCGCTGCTGCTCCTATACAACATCGTTTCCTGTCTAGAGCCGTCACCCACCGAAGCGTTGATGCACGCGGCCTGACGATGGAGAACAACCATGCGGTTGGACATTTGCCATCGCCAGCACTATTTTAGTGTTCTGTCCTATTTGCGCGGGTGCAACAAAGAATGTTTTGTGTGTGATGTGCATTCTAATAGCGAGAGAGAGAGAGAGAGAGAGA
>AXCM01008069.1:0-16819 GCA_000473375.1 Anopheles culicifacies | reverse complement strand
GTAGAGTTATTGTTTGGCTCTGTTGTCCACATTTCGCGGGGTTTGATGCTGCATTATAGAAAAGCGGTCAGAATCGGGGTTTGCCTTTTTTTGTTTCTGCTTTTGCGCTGCAACCTCGTCGTACATTTTATTTTCGGTTGGAATTTTCTTTTTCTTTCGTGAGGTGACGCACGGTTACGGCGAAATGGTTTGACTTGCCGCTGCATTCCCCCCCTGTTGGTGAAGGGGAATCATAAAGCAGAGTGTATTTAAAATTCACAATAAAACATCTGACACTGGTCGGCCCTTTTTTTCGATGTGTGCGTGGAAAGTGATGTTAAATAGTGGCGAATGGGAGGAATAACTGACTGCCGATCTTTTGCATGTCCGGTGCGATTAAACGTTTATTCGGAAAAAGGGACTATCAAACTATTTCATCCCGAAAACGAACGATAAACGTTGGCCGTAAACCGCAAAAACCATCGGTGAAGTTGCATTCTGTGGTTAGTGCTTGGGTGTGTCCGTTTATTGGGTGACTGGGATGTACCGAGGTGTAGAATTTTGATTGACATGATGCAAGCAAACAATATGCATTAGTTAGTTCCATTCAGCTAGAATTCTTTACATTTTTAAATAGTGTTGCCCTATTTCAACTACCAAAATAAAAATCAATTTATTTCCTATCGTTTAATTGAAGCATGATGCTCTTCATAGACTAACATGCATGATGCTTTAACTAAACTTGCTGCAAATAGTAAGATCTTCAGATCGTCATCTTGATGCTTGGAAAATTGAACGAGCATTACCTGATCAACATTAATCCTCTCCATCTACTCTTGGCCATTAACGAGACGCTCTTAGTCTCCTTCAAGCGCAAGTTTCTTAGAAGAATTTTTGGCTCCGTATGTGGGCATCCGGAGACTCGAAGAACAAAGAGCTCTTTTCTCAACGATGAACTAGCTATAGAAGACTATATACTATAACCTCGAGAGGTCTTTGCCTGCCATTTCTGGCTTCCGTGACTTGAATGTACCCGTAACAGGATAGTCAATTCTGCGTACGTGGAAACAGTCCGGATGGGATTCGAACCTCGGTCCTGTCCGTTTGAATACGGGCGCCTCAATCTTCCCGGCCACCGAACCGCTCCACCATAGTATTACAGTAGAAATGAAATTATATTTAAGAGCCTCACGTAACTCAAACTCTTCACAGTATACTTCATTTGGATGACTCTTTATTTGCTTCTTCATTAGAGTTTCTAGTTTTTTTTTCTAAAAAATATCTCTGAAGAAATGCAATGTTCTACGCAAAGATTTTTCCAAGATACAGATTTAAGACTACAATACATCATTTCTAAAAATGTTTGAGATCTTCTTCTGTAGAGGCTCTTCTGTATTCAGATTTATTGATACTATAATCTGAAAACATAATTAAACATTACATGAGGAGTTTGAACGACATCGAGATCTTCCAGATTGTAGATTTCATCGAGCCCTAATAGGCCCAATTAGAGACGATAACGGATTTAAGGACTTGGAGGATGAAAAGTTGCTCTTGATCACGCGTTGTTTTCTGTATTTGTCCTACTTTCTGTTCAATCAGATATTATTAAGTTATAATAGATATTATTCGGATATAAATTTAAAAAAACGCTTATCAACACGAAACCGCCTCGTCAATGGTCGCCGGGAGACCAGAAACATTCGCGCAAGCCTACCCGGGTCATAGCGTTACATCAACAAGATGACCCTTGACTGTTATTTGAGAGTGACGCATTAAGCGCAGTAGGCACAGGCTCCCAACATAATATTTTTACATTTGGTTTTTATATTTTGATAATATCCATTGTAATTAGGTGCAGGCGGTAACTCCTATGTGGAACTGCCACTTTATTAATTTGTTGTCCAATTTTGGAGTTCGTTGGTTTGCTTCTTAAGGTGCTCTCCTTTTTACTTTCTTTACAATTATCTATTTATTTTCTTCGTTCTCGTCCATCTGTAACGATCCATTTCCAGCTTATTTCCGGCAATTAAATGTGTATTCTGATCATTTTGTATAACTTCCTTTTTTTTGTTTCTATTTGGTTGTGTGATTCTAATACATTAAGTACTTGGGCACTTTCAGTTTATTGTAGCTTATAAGATATGAATTAAAATAAGTGTTCCATAGCAAAGCCTGGGTGTCAAAACATCATTTATGGGACAGCTTTCTTACATTAAATTGTTTAATAGTTTATCAATGAATTATAAACAATTTATTGTCAGTCATTTTCATTGTTTCAATTGGAATATAGAAAAAAATCCCAAGAATACAGAGAAGGTAAACATTATCTAAGCTTATGTTCTTGACCGATCGAATGGCCATGGAAAGTTACTAATTATCCAACGCCGTAATCGACGCCATGGGAAAACTGTGCCAAACTTACGCATTATTTGTATGCGCAGAACAAAAACCCAGGCACAAATAATCAAACACCGCACGAAAAACACCTTCCAATGCTGTCATCGCATCGTGAGGCGCTACCACCGATGGTGAGTGATGTAAAGCTTCTCCCATTAGCAGCAACGTTCGACGCATTTTCCTTGCAATCGTTCTGCCCTTCCCCTTTCTCCTATTCCCCTTCCCCCCAAAACGAATGGCCGGCATACAAACACGATCGGTACGATCATTAAATGTTTCTTTTCTTTCATGCGCTCCTTTGAATTGGCCCCGAAAAAAATGCAACAGCGAGGAGTGAAACAAAGAGAGAAATAGAGAACGACGGCACGAAAAATGCAACAAAACAGCGCTTGTTTCAATGGGCTACGGGTGTATGATGCATTTTTATCTTGTTTAAGGTTTTTTTTTGTTTCGTTCGCTTCGCACATTGGCACGAAGATGGATGCATCGCATCATTTCTCTCGACATTATTTATATTCCTTCAACTGTAATCAATTATTATCTCTAATTGCTACATTGTGCTGCACAATGCAGCAACTTTGATCCAAGCTATTTTTCAGGGTCATACCGACGGGGGGAGGAGGCCCGGTCGTGTCGGTTGGAGGCTTTAGCCCAATAGGTGATACCTCTCCATTGGTTGTTGGAGAGGGCATGTTGAAAGCATAGGCTTGTTTGAGGTAAGACGATGTACAAGTAAACATACACGGAGGGTTTTGAATGGCGAAATTTAACACATTATTTACAAAACTACGTTATAAATAGTGTCATATAAAAAAAAACACTTGTTAAAAATGATGTAAATAATTGACTTTAGATGCAACAGCAGATAAAAAGAAAACAAATATAATAAACATATTATTGATTTTTAAAAACTCATAAATATAACGCCATTTTGTGAGGCAGGTTACATAAACTAATTATAAAACGCCTAGTATGACATTAGCCAAAGAAACAATTGTCACCTTGGCCCCGTAGCTACAAGTCATTCCATAACAATTTCAAACACTTGTCATATTTCAACATGTGATGTGGTAACGCACACACACACACACCCAGCAAATCCTTCACCGTTCAGCAGCGGTGCTTACCCGAACGCTTCCAAGCCACACACGCGAATGCTCTGAATAGATAAATAGACTGCATTAAAACTATTCATTATCGTACCGGGCGTCGTTTACATGATGATGTAAGTTTTATTTTATACAGCAGCCCTGCAAAAGGGCAACAGTTCGCCTTAAGGGAGTTGGTTTTTGTTTAGAATAGAAAAATTCACAGTACTAAAGCAAGAATAAATATTAATATGTCTGTATGTAAGGCACCAGAAGAACTGCTACCGAACGTCACTTGGATCTGGTCCTACATTCGTTCGCTCAAACTGACCACAAACTAGCCACAAGTATGGTACGGTTTTGTGGCGCAATCGTTCGTCCACTACCGCTTCCGTCATCAAACAGGTACGTGTGTTAGTGTACCGTGCGTGCAAAGGGCTTTATAGGGCTTTTTGCATTGTACTTTTATATTTCCTTCATAAGTTACAGTTTGCGTGCAGGTGCGCAAGGGTAGATGGGGTAGCGTGTAACGGATGGGTCATAGGACAGGGAAACACACACACACACACAACCGGACAGCAAACGAATGTGCTGTTCGAAATGATACCGAGGGGTAAATAAATATTGCGTGCAGAATGTCGTAAATAATTAATATTATGAATATAGTAATGACAATGTTACTTTGTGTGCCTTGCGCCGGGGAGGGAAACTACATTTCAAATGCCATCATGCCAGTTTCATCAAATGGAGGAAGGAGGGGGGAAGAAAGGGTTGGAGATGGGTGTTGGTACAACAAAGTATGGCCCCCCTCCTTTCTCCCGCCTTCTTCATTCATTGCTTTCCATAATGTATCATATTATCAAGCTTCCTAAGCGAGCGAGCTGGTTGGGGTTTGTCTCTTGTTGCCGTTTTTGCATGATGCAGTTTTCCGTTCCGATTGCTCGATCATTGCTCGTATCGTTGTAGTTTTTTTTTTGGTTTCGTATGTCGTTTTTGTTTGCTGTTCGCCAACCAGCGGAAACCGGGTGTAACCACGATCCACCGCTCGACTGATTGATTATCCAAGGTGCAGAAGATGGAAGTGCACGAAGAATAGCATCCGCTTGGGGGTAAAGGAGTCCGACATGGTATGCTACCGTTTAGCTACTACCTGTTTTTTTTCACAAGATATGCACTCAACCGTAGCAAATACGACGCGATATGCCGTGCTTTACAGAATGCGAATAGGAAAGCAAAGAAAACCCCAACGAAAACAAAAGGGACACATTCGAAACGTCGGCGAACCGTGCCGAGGAATGAATTGCGAGTGACAGCCAACACATGTTTGAACGCTTCCCGGTGTGTGTGTGTTTGAGTGTGCTGTCAGTGGGTTCAAGTTTCGCGTGCCACATTATTCATTTACGCACCGGCCAGGTGGCGCTGTTACAAGGCAAGCGTGTGGCGCGTGCCATACACGCAAGAAGCCTTACCCGGTATTGCAAAGCCATTGGGATAAAATAAATTAAACGATTGCAGATTAGTTGGATTGGGCTGATAGTGCCAACGAGCTGTCAATGTGCAATTAAGCTTGCCAAGTTACTTCATTGATCGAGATGTTGAGTAGTCATTTGATGACCAAATTGTTGCTTTGTACATAGTAAGCTCTCTGTTTAATCTACTATCAGGAAAATGTTTTAAATTGAATCGCTTGTTTACACACATCTACTAAACTGTAACCAACACTAACACCGTGTGAATGGGTCTGTTTAGCAAACGAACAAATCACAACAGCCCTTAATTGGAGCCCAATTTGACGATGGCGGCCGCATCGCAGCCAAACAACCGAATGACCAATTTTCCGCGGTCATTTTTTGTTTCTTTCCCCGTTTGTTTGACCAGACACTCGTATGCGTACTTCACTGCACTTGCACTCGTGTCGTACAATGATAGCCCTCTACCAATCCCGTACAATGTACGCGAGTGAAGGAAATTCAATACACAGCGCGAACGCGACCGTGATGCACTGATGTGTCATGGCAAATGCACTTTCCCATCCATCCGATGCTCGTGCGTCAGCATCGATCTCGAATGAAGTGCGAATGGACGGATACTACCTTCCAGCATCAACCATCGGTAAGAATTTATCGAAAATACCGCACGTAACCGCGAACGACACCGACGCTAGGCGGTGTTGAAAGCTTGTTGTTTGAAGCATCAGCAGTGTTAGACACCGATGTCCTCTAATAGGAAAAAAAAACCCACGGGACCATTACATCTCTTCCAATGGAAAAGTTGCGTAGCTTTTTCACTGGAGCCATAGGAAGCTGACTTGTTGTCGGGTTTGTAGTGGCAAAAGTGTTCTAAAACGATGGTGCAAAAAAATGTATAAGGCTCCGTCACAAATCGGTCCGATACGGCTGAAGCTCACTTCATGTGGAGTGGTATCGATGGTTGGACAGATCACACAGAAAAAAAAGATCCCGAAAAGCCCAAAATCGAGTGTCGACTTTACATGTCGTTTTAGAAATCGATCGAGTCGCATTTTCGGGTGGGTTTGAGCAAACTAAAGCAGATGACTTGTACAGAAGTCAATTTGTGTTATGTTTGGGTCAGGTGCTTAGTTCAGGAATTAAGGAAACGGAAAGAGAGTTTTAAAGTGTTTGCGAATTTTGGAGTAACAAATGTCCTGTGGCCTGCAATTGTTCGGAAACCCCTTTTTAAAGTGTCTATTGGAATGGTTAACCACAAAGCTGACCTGAGCCCAATATCAATTTGTGGTTGATGAACCACAGCAACAGGTTAAATCCGAAATTTGACCTGCATTTGCACATACCCGGGAAATAAGCTGCCGAAGTGGGCCAATCTGTGTGCGTAGATTGATTTATTCAACATATTAGGGCAATCAGTGAAATGGGGAGTAACAATGGAATGGAGTCATTGAAGGATATTGTGGCTGTTTTTGTTTTTCCTTCAGAAGTTTATATATTCCAGTTAATTAAGAGCCGCGAATTCGGTTCCCTTTTTCATGTGACAGCATGTAGCATAAATCTAAAATTAACACAGATAAAATCACACCAGCACGAGTCGTGCTTTGTGATTGTGAGCTTTAACTGGAGGTGTGCTCCGAAATTGCTTCCGAAAATTCCATCCCTAAACCACCAATCAAACATCGGGGTTTGGGGATTGGAATGCTTGCGGTGAACGAGTTTGGAGTGTGCATTTTGGTTGCCTGTATACCTTGCACACAAACACACACACACAAACACAAAATTGCATCACAAAAGTGGCAGCAATTTACGTGTACGGGAGATCCCTGAATCAGGACTTGACCGGTTTGCAATGATTCTGTCACCGTTTTTTTGTTTCTTCTCTGTTCTGGTGCCACCCTGTGGACATGATGTTTATTCGGCTCCGGTTTCACTCGGGCTGGGGATGCAAAGTGTATGTGTGAAGTTTGCCCCGTAACCTCATAAATCGGCGTCGGCAGCAGCAGCATCAATTCGGTGGCCGTGGGCACGTGGCATGATTTCATTCAATTTGCATCCCAACCACCCCAAAAATCCCCACCCACCCCATACATCATGCGCGGGTGGTAGTGGTGGGAGTGCATTGATGCACTTCGACAAATATGCACCCCATTGCATGTGCGTGCCAGTGCCTGTGTGTGTGTGTGAATGTGTGCAGGGAAAACACAAAAATCCGCTCTGCACACGTTTCGCACGAAGTTGCATCATAATTTGTGGCACAAACTGGCCAAACCCATCCCAGTTGGGGTTGAATGTTTTCGGTGGGTGGCTTCGTGGTTTGGGGAGTGTTTATTTGACTGTGCGTTTACGTTTTCACACCATGCGTGGCGTGGGAGTTTATGTGTGTGTGTGCTGCCGTTTTTCTTTTTTGTTTATCCGGCGCGCGGGTGTGTTGCAGCAACAACCCATGCTGACCGATTGGCGAATTTCTCTTCTGCCCATTTTTCCACACCGGTGTCCGTCGCAGCGGTGTGGATTGATACGATTATCGGATAATCATTTACATACCAGCGGCACGTTTTGGGTTTGCTTTTCGAGCTTCGGGAAGGGATGCTGATGGTTTGATAGGTGTTTTTGGTCCTGCTGTTTGGTTTTTTTTTTGAGTAGCAGTGTTGCAGGAACGCGTGCTACAGATGCAGCCGCAGTGCAACAAGTGGGAAATTATGGAGGATTTAGTGTCGATTACGCCTGTCAGTGTTTGTTCTTTTGCAGCGTACGTAATTGTTTTAAAATAAGTAAACTGCCGTTCGGGAGTTGTGGTTTTCTGTAATATCATTTATTTGTAACTAAAGTAAAAAATAGATCTGATCCACTTTTTTGTATAAAAATGTCTCGTTAATAGTTTTCAAGATCTCGCTTTACCATCGCCCCATAAACAGTTTTCTCTAAACATTGGGAAACGATGCTCCAATTTCTCAGAACTCTCTCACGCGACCATTGTGCGCGGTGTGTATCACTGTCGGCATCATATGGCCGCGCTCGGGGATCGGCTTTCCATTTCCACACACTCATCTTTCTTTGAAGTCATCATCAACTCTGCGTGCGAGGTAATGACAGCAGGCAAGAGAGCGGGTGGACCGAAATAAAAAAAAACCGCGAGCAAATGTAATAATCAGACAAAGAAACATCTTGTATGTTTATGTAACATGTCAGCAAACACACATATTGCACGCGAACGTTTCAGCCATATGACGTGCAACGTCACCGTGCAGCGTTCGGTCGGTACCGGATTGGAGAAGAATAAAAAAACGGGTCAACGAAGCATTAAAACCAACAAAAAAAAACTGAAATGGAATAAAAGAAGGTTAATCAGTGGACGGCTCTAGCGAAAGGGTTAACTTAAAAAGAGGCAAAGAAATTACCCGCCCTTCCCGTCTCCACCGCGATGTGTGATGGGGGAATGTGATCCGTCACGTTGCCCCTTTTCCGGGGGGCTTAACCACCTCCGGCCGGCGACTTGCGCGGAGGTGCCGGAAAAGGAAAATAAAACGGTTTCTTTTATCTTCACACACCACCTTCATTACTCATTAAAAGCATGAATAAAAATTCATCATCGCCACGTGGTTACGGGAGGGGGGTTGGGTTGGTTTATATGGGAGTGAATCATATACGCACACATGCAAGTCTGCACATATCGACTAATGTCACATATAAGGTGGTTTTGTTTCGCGTCAACCTCTATTGTGAAATAATTCAATGCTATTGTGTGAACATACTCCAACACTAACACACACACTCCGCTCGAATGGACTGCTCTAACTACAGCTCTTCAGTAAGTACAGCGTACAGAGACGTGCCTGGATGCAGTTTGCAGCATCTTAAGCCGCGACGGCAACCAAAACGAAAGGAGGGGTGGATTTTAGGGGTGGAAAATTACATTAAAAGTTTTTCTTCCATTGTTTGTGCGTCTGGGCAGGTTTTTGCTGAGCATTCACACGAAAGTCACCGCTTCCCTCACGGACGATGTTGTTTATATGTTGTTTACCATTTAATTTTGCCGCTTTTAGAAAGATTGCCTAAAACAAGACCGAACTTCCCCCCGCTTCCCCCCTCAGCATTTCCTTTCGCCCATTGTGGTTCAATGCAATGGGGCGGCAAACAGTTACGAGTTCGCCGCCAAAGTCATCGTTTCTTTGCCTATCTTTATGGTGTTCATTTAGTGTGTATGGGTGGATTTTTTTTCTTCTTCTCAACACCACCCCCCTCAACCGTTTTAGGGCACCTCATGTGTGCCCCGTTTCATGTCGGCATAAGCGCGAATGTGTCATATTTGAACAAGCGAGTGGAATGTTGGACGACCACAAACCGTTACTACCACCAACGCACATTTTCATTTCCTATCGCGCTCCGATCGTGGTTCGCTATCTTTTTCGTACACTAAATTACATATAATAAACAATATAGCAATTATCGTTAAATGAAACACTCATCTTTAAGCGGTGATCTTGGGTGGGAGGGTTGGGAGGGAGAGAGTGGGAAGGAGGCGAGATAAATAAGAAAAAATAAAAACCCACGAGAGATATACCTGACGTAACTGGCAAACATTAGTGACCGGGAAGGGGTTTTTAACGACGAGTAGTATGCCCATGGGAGGGTAATTTCTCACTTGTTTTCCCACTTGCAACTCCACAGAGCTGCAACAACAACAACAACAACCATTCCGTTGACAATAGGAATGTTTCGAATGTTGCTATACGTACAAAGAGTAACCTCACACACACACACACACACACACACACACACACACACACACACACACACACCAACGAGAGATGAAACATGTGTGGTACGATCACTTCCCTTTTTTTGTGCTGACCATGTGCCACAACTAAGACACTCTATTGCTTTGCCGAGTTTCGAACCGTCTTCTGTTTGTTGTATGTGAGCTGTGTAATAAATATTCGACGTCATCCACGCTCTTCATCACCGTGGTTGGTGGGCACCTTCCGGAGATGATATTTATATCTCCATACTCACTGTGCGGTTAATGTTTAAACAACCGCATGGAAAGTATCGTGGTTAAACGATATTTAAATTTCATTAGCCTTTTGTGTTGTCGCCTGCGATTGCGTCACACGCGTCAGCTTAGCTGGAAGACGGGGAACTTCATCGCACAATGGGATTATATTTTCTCTAACGATCACACCAAAACCACATGATGTGTTTTGCTTCCAATCGAACCGTCGATCGTACGCATTGTAGCAAAAAAAGGGCACGATGCAACTAGCAATCAGTGCATCGGCGGGGCTTGCTGAACGCCTTTCAGTCGCTTATCGTCGCGGAGAGCCAGGGTGGCCAAAGGTGAGCACCAGGTACGGGGAAGTACAAATAGATCACGTGTAGCAAATTAATTGTAAATAGTTATTATTTATAGCTCCGCTCCTCGGTTGTTGGTTGTTGTTATTGTTGGCCGGTTTTGCACAACATTGCAGGTCATAAGTATGGCATTTCGTGGCGTGTTATCAGCACACACACACCACCAGAGTGAACGACGGCGATCATCATCATCGGTTGGTCACGTAGGTGAATGTTTTTTTTCTTCTTAGCCCATTTAGATGTGCATTAGATGTGTTTGATGGACACTAAACATGTAAACTTAATGCGCACTAATGGCAATGCACTGCGATAGTATGATGCATTATTTCTCATCCGTTTGTTATAATTTAATTGGAAAGCTGCAAGGATTATATTGCTGATGCATGGAGTAATTTTCTTTCATTACAAACATACGAGGTACACGAAAAAAATATTCGTTATTACCTCGTATCTCAAAGTCATTATCTAATAAGATTGAAGACAAATTCTCACAATTCTTGGAAAAAAATCATTACTCATCCAGTAACACTACTCAGTAATTCTATTCGATTTTTGTTCATTAATTTTCTTGAAAACTAAATTCAGTAACTCAGTACGGAACAGTTCGCAAAAACTTTACATTATACATTAAAACAATTTTATACATAACTACGTTGTAATTCAGAACCATTTTAAATTAATTTTCAATTAGTAATTGCCTCTGTAACTTAAAATTGATCTTTAAATGTCATCTGCCACTTTGTCGTTAGCAAATAGATCATATTCTGGCCCACAAAAGGCTACAAAAATTTTATTTTGTTATAGTCAATATTTTTCATAAAAAAATATCAATATTTTTTAAGCTATGAGTTCAGGTTTGTTAGAATAGAGTCCCATTCGCGGTTAACAGCTAATGATGCTGGTAGCGATCAAGACTAGTGTAAATTTGAGTTTCTATTTTATTTTATTTTAAACAAGATAATTCATATCGAAGGATTATTGCAGAATCGTCCTTCTAATGAAGGTCTAATGAGGACCTTATAAGGCGATATAGGAACATTTTTAATTTGAATGCACGATTTTTTACAATCATTATATGTGTTATCCGGGGCGTCTCGGTGGCCGAGGAGATAACGGCGCCGGCCTTCAAACGGACAGGACTGAAGTTCGAATCCCATTCGGGCCGTTCCCCCGTACGTAGGACTGACTATCCTGTTACGGGTACATTCAAGTCACGGAAGCCAGAAATGGCAGACCTCCCGAGGCTGTAGAGCCACAGAACATATATGTGTTATCCATTTTAAAAGCAGTCGAAATAACATACATTGAATAGGAAATACGTAGTCTTTTGTGGCCCCATTTATTTAAAATGATTGGAAATTATTTTATGTTTCTACCAAAGATGCTTTTCATAAAAATAATTCTCTATTGTTGAAATTCTGAGATTCTATTGCATTTTTAAAATTGCGATTACTTCATCAATTGTGATTACTTCAAAACATAATTATAAATAGACCAAATGATGCATAGTTTTAACTTTTTTAGAAACACGAAAAAAAAGTAGATTACTTTATGCTTGCCGCAATTGTGATTCAAACCAAGCCTAGTTGAAGCCCGAATCGTACCATTAAAAAACGCATTTTCAAATGGTTCGTGCCCCAGATAATTCGCCCACCGAAAAACGACAATAAAAGGTCGTTGAGTGTAAGGCAAAATAAATAAATAAACCAAGTGCTCCACATAACGTGACACTACACGATCCTCACGCCAAGCGATGCTAACGATCGTAAATGAGAGTAACATCGGCACAAGATCAGTGTCCGAAAGCCGGATAGAGTGGTGTGGTGTGGGTGGGCGGGTGGCGTGGGGTGGTAAAAGCTTTTTTACTCGTTCATTTATCCATCATCAGCCAAAGGAAAAAAAAAACATGAAAACCACTATTCGGAACCACATCACATCATCCAAAGCGTCTCAGCAACAACAAACCCCCATTGACGGGTATGCGTATTATCATAACGAGCCCCAAAAATCATCCTATTTTATGATACCGTCTGTTTATCTGCCACATGCGTTCGTGTGCGTGGCTTAGTGTTTTTTTTGTTGTTGTTGTTGGTTGTTATAAAATTGTGTGGCTTCTTTTTCGTGTTCTTATAAATTTCAGCACTTTTCTTGCCCCGCTTGCTCGCCCGATTGCAATGGAACGCATTTGTTTGCGCGTTTGCAATTAAGCGCTATATCGTTAATGCTTCGGTAATCTCTAACAGATAGAAATAAATATACCTCGATGCTCATTACCATTTGCTCCTTTGGGGTTGGTTCACAGCTCACAATACGTTGTCGTATGGAGGGCCCCCAAACCCGGGGGGGTTGGAAGAGCCTGTTATTGGTGGGGTTTGCAGATGATTTCAATGTTATTTCTTCTGTGGTTGGTTACGATTCGGGTTGTTTTTTATTTCGTTCCTCAACACTCTCTCCCCTGCATTTTCCGTGCACAAATGTTTGTATGGTATTTTTATAATAATCTTGTTGTTTTTGTGCTGTTTTTATTTGTGCGCTTCACTCATCTATCTACCCTCTCGTTCCGTTCATTTGAATCGTTCACCGGAGGTTAATGACTGCTTAATAAAATGAAAGAGCAAGTGAAACGAGATCGCACTGGACCGGGGATGTGGCAACAGATCTCATGGACGGCGCAAAAATATAAATTTTGGCCCAGCTTAGCACCGCCACCACCACCCCATACCACCCTTGTACGGTCGTGAAATCACGCGTAGCAACAATATAAAACAACACAAAACAAAATACAAAAAACACAGGCACACACAGTGAAGTGGAAGTAGTCGAGAGGCCCACCGAGGAGTAATGGAAGAAAAGCATAAAGCCAAATATATGATCGTTACTGTTATTATTATTGCACTTATTACAATCATAAATAAAGAGAAATAATAATTTTTGCACTATCGCGCTCGTTTTTCGCTGTAGTGGGAAGAGAGAAGGCAAGATTACATGAAACCGGGTTAAATATTCCACCGTGTATGATTTTTTTATGGAGACTGGAGGACGATAAATTCCACAAATAGAAGTGACCACATTTATCTCATATTTTATTAATAGTAGGCACATATTTAATTGTCTTCTACCCGTTACTTTTTAAATTCCAATGCCATCCTCCGGACAAGAGTTCATAATAGCTTTATCCATCTCTCTCTCTCTCTCCTGTTCTTTATTGTGCATATTTAAATACACGTTTTAATAAAAATAAAATAAATAAAGCCCTCACCGTATGTTCAACGGCTGGTGAGGCGAGAATCTAAAGAATCCCTCCCCTGCTCATGGTCAGCTGGGATGCGAAAAGAATCGCAAAAAAAAACTCTTGCAAGAAAACAATCACAGCATCTTCAAAGCACATGGACGACGAATGGTACTAGCGGCTCACACACACAAGCACATACGTCTTGAGATAAATGTTGAAATTTTAAGCAAACAAATTCAAGCGGTACACGCGAGCGTTATGATATTTGTTTAAAGCCGTTCGCTTTTTAATTCCTTTGGTTTTATGTCGTTTTTTTTCTCGCTCTTCCATTGGTGTTGCCCACTCGGACAGATAGTTTTTTTTGTTTTGTTTTGTTTGCGGAATATGTTGCATTCCGTTAGCGTCCTTCGATGAATGCTTTCCATTTTTGACTGTGAGAGCTCTCACCCCTACCGTGGCTGTTTCGAGTGCCGAACGGTGTTCAGCGTCAGCTCAGGAGGACCATTGAGGAGCGATCGACATGGCGATCGATTGAAAACCGCTGCCAGCAGCATCATCATCCACCCATCGAACCGGATCATTTGATCGGCTACGTGCGTGGCAAGCAACATGATCAAAGGAGCAGATTTTGGCCGTTGGGTGGTAAGCGTACGATCGTTCACCTTTTCCACCCGCCAATCGGTGATCAAAAGGAAATGGTATGCGGCCGTTGTTTTCGTGCATAAAACTCCCGACCGAGCGTAAAACGACAGCGCGGAAAGGGTTAAATGAAACGGAAGCAAGAAAGCATAAAGGTTCTTTCGTTTGATCGGGTGATTTATTTGGACCGATAAACAATCACGAACCAAACAGGTGGATTGATTTTTTGTTTTCTCTTTTTTTGTGCAGCAATAGTTTGCTTTCAAGGTGCGAGAATTTATTTTAACAAATGGAAGCAAAGGGAGCAATTTTATTGCCAAGGTGTAAAAATCATCAAATTGGTGCAGGAAAGGATTGAAATAGGTCAAGCATTGTTGCAGGTGTTTCGTTAAGAGTTAACGCTTGTATGTTGATAATAACAGGAACGGAATTGTATGTTTGTTCTTTTTGCATTATGATGATGCTTGAAATCTATACAATTAGCGTAAAGTTGCCAGAATTATGAATTTTAAATTAACCGAATCATATTTTTTGTAATAAAAGAGCACATTTGAAAAAGAGGGGTTTTTTAATTTAAATTTTTAATATTTCTGACATAATGTGTATTCATTCTATATTTTTAAGACTTAAAACATTTTTATAAACCTTTCAGAAGATGATTTTGTTTATTGAAGAAGCAGCTCCCACAAGAAAGTTCAAGAAATTGATGAACAAAGCGAAAAAAAATTTTTTCAGAAAGGAAAACTGTTACCGAAAGTTGTAAAAATAAAGTAAAATTAATCCCACTGCTCACGACGGCCAGGAACTCCTCTGAACAAGTAGCTACAGAAGCACTCCCAAACTGTGCGAAAAATATGATATCGCCAGCTTATTTGAGTTGTCTGTGTAACAATTACAAAAACTTATAGAATAATTATATTTGAGTGCAAGAGCGATAGAGAATGGCAATAAAGCTTTAAGTGAAACAGTGAATAGATAGTTAAGAGCAAAATTATAGCATTTAGATGATCATTGCATAAAACAATAATCAATCACAACATCTAATCCCAACCAGGCTTTAAAACAAAAATACTTTTAATTACATATTCTTCTATCCAATCAATATCCCCGGAGGAATAACCGATTTGACAATCAATCACAATTGATGAGTGTTTTATAAGATGGCGGTAAAAATAGACTTGGCATCGATTTGTAAAACAAGAGTAGGTTTCAAGACACAACTAAATCCATTTTATCGTAAGCCTCGCGTAACCGGCATACTGCAATATTTACCACCATTAATTGTGGCAAATGTTTCGATCGCGTGTTCATTTGATGGCTCGCTTCCATTTCTCAAAGGGCACCCCCAAAGGGAAGGGGCAGGTGGTTTGGCAGACCACGGGACGCTATTGGAAAATCAATTAAAACCTTCATATCCTTATGCACTAATTACACGCGGGTGATTTGTTCGCTACGAATCGAACTACTGCCTGGGTGCGGTTGCTTTGGGTCATGAAGTCGATTTACTTACGTCTCTACCCGCAAACGGGGTCCAAAGGGTGAAAGGAAACAAATAGAACATGCATTGATTGAAAACAATCCATTTCGGAATTCCTGAGCTTTTGGCAAATGGTTCGAAGCGAAGACTACAGATGAGGAAATAAAAAAAAAAAAAACAACAACACACAGCCACACACAGAACTTAATTACTTGACAAATGAATCAATCGGCACATTCGATTGTGGGTAATTATTTGTGTAAAATGAGTACATTCGAACGATTTCCTCTTTTCATTCCGGGGTTTAATCCAACCGGCACACTCTTCAACTGGCGCGCGGCGTTGGCATATCACGGCCCAACACAAAACCAATGTACGGTCCTTCGGTGAGTGCGCTGCACACCGTACCCGACCGGAATTGAAATAAAAATGAAAAATTACACCTTTCGAGTGGGTCGGAAGGTGGTGGCAGGGTCGCCACTCGGCTGGTACCCTAACGATGATGATGACGATGGCCGTTTTGCGTACGAATGAACGCGATGTACCACTGCATCCGTTTCGCTTGCCCATTCATCACTTTCAGCCTGTTTTGGTTCATTTTAATTTTCATTAATATTTAATTAAAAGTAAATGTAAAAATGGAGCAGCATCAAGGATGTGAACAGTAATAGGGAAGAAACAAAAAAAAAAAAAAAGCAGGAAAAGACTAGAAGACAAAACAA
Source organism: Anopheles culicifacies (assembly GCA_000473375.1). Classification (NCBI taxonomy): domain Eukaryota; kingdom Metazoa; phylum Arthropoda; class Insecta; order Diptera; family Culicidae; genus Anopheles; species Anopheles culicifacies. The sequence goes on along the minus strand of AXCM01008069.1, from coordinate 461 downwards.
AAAAATGGAATAAAATCTCGACGATGATGGAAGAGTAAACTTACGGTGTAAATAGAGCATTAAATAGTAAGTACATACATTTATTACATAAGAAACGCAAGAGTGAAAGCAAGGCAAAATGGTAACGGAAAAGTGTACTGTGAGAAATGGAAAAGAGCAAAAAGAAAAATGTCGAAGCCAAGCGTTGTCGTGTAAAACAGCAAAGGTTAATCTTGAGTAGGTAAGAAGAAAACTCACAAAATGAATTAAAATACCTACAGAGTATGGAGCGAAAAGCGAGAAGAAAAAAAAAACTGCCCCAACCTATATGTAAATGAAGCACCGTCCATTGAGGAAAGAATAAAACAAAACATAAAAAAATAAAAATACTAAAAAAGCAGCCACCAAGCAGAATACGCGACCAAGAACAAATAACGTACAGAAAGGGAAAAGTTTACCGGCACCCATTGCAAGGTTCCGGC